>JAKWJA010000371.1:0-14429 GCA_027704765.1 Solanum habrochaites
TGGGCTAATTGGCACATTTTAGGTATTGTAACCGTCCATGCTTGGTTTATTAAGCGCGAAAATACCAATTACTTCGAATCGACGTCATCAGAATGAATAAAAGGAAGGGAAAGATAGGAGTTGGTACCTTGGTTGACTGACACAATCTGGTATGAAAGAAGAGAAGAGAACGTTGGAATAGAGAGGTTGGTACAACCCACAAGATCGAAGAGTAATATTCATCCCCGCCGGAGGCACCACAGTAAAATAGATTTTATAGTTAGGGTGAAGAAAAGTGGGCTTTTACCCTAAGCAATTGGTTGGCTGTGTTGGCCAAACGTATTTCATTTTTGAAATAATTAATTAAATGTGTATATGGCCCCAAAAAACTCTTTAACAAAGGTTTTCGGGGTAATTTAGAAGTTTAAAAATATCAAGTAATGGTAAGAAATGTAAATAACTAGTATTTTCAAAATAGTTAAAATATGAAATTGCCATGATTTCGTGAGTTTCTCATATATCAAATCCTTTATCACACCTTAACAACTAATAACAGGCAATGGTCTATGATATAAGAAATTAAAATTTCATCTATAGGAAGTATAATGGTAAGAAAGATTGATCACCAAGAGGAAGTAATTCCTGAAGAATTTTCTATCTCTCCAAAAATTGAGAACATATGAATTGAATTTGTTGATTCTCTCAATGACTCCCAGTATGCACACTGACCAACGATGATTTACTCTTTAGATATAAAACTCTAATACACGGAATCAAGAAATCTAAAGAAATTATGTCCCCCTAAACCAGTTGACTTATATAGTAGAAGGAATAGTATTCATTGAAACCCTACTCATGTTCCAGTACTTATGTCACAAACTTAAGACTGTTCAAACAAGTAAATAGATGTGACGATAGTTCGATGCCAGGTCGCCAACTTATCGACTATACCTTCAACTTCTTTTATCTACAAAAAGACAATTAGTTCTCACAATTAGAGGTACATAATATTATCTCTCGAGAAAATGGTCCACCATTCTCTTTCATCATTAGCTAAAGTGAATATGACGAATTCTTACCTTAACTATGATTTCCATCTTCAGTATTGCGTATTACTTCTATAACAAGACTATTTAGAAGAAAATTGTATTGCAAGTTTAAGGACAGTTGAGTCTTTAATGGAATGAGTAAATTTCAAATCATTTACTATTTTGTATGGCAATAGTAATTTCACAATAATCTTTATACATAAATAATTGAAAGGGAAAAGAAATTAGTTTTGAGATCTTCCTCATAAAGATATGAACACGTATTTGGATACCTCAAAAGGATAAAACATTTCAATTACTTGATGGCAAAGATGGGATCCCAAAAGACGAATTCTTAGATAGCATAATGGAATAATAGGGAATGGTAAATTAAGATTCTTTAAGTTATCACCTTACTGAAAATGTCAAAAAAAAGAAATGTTAGACTACCTTTAAATGAAGTTTAAGAAAATATTAATAGATAAACCTAGCATCCAAATTATGTCCTTCAGACTTTCTTTCTCATAGTTACCACTTCACAAGTTCATCACTCGGTATTTCATAACTAGTTAATTCTCACAAAGCTTGCTTGCTAAATCCCAAACTTCACCGGTTCGACCCTTTTGAAAAAGAAAGATTTCAAACCCGTAAAACCCAGATAAATATGATTATTAAAGAAAACAGTCCATTAATGCTGGAAAAGTTTTCATACCATTATATACATTGAGTTGTCAAGATCATCGTTTCCTAGTTTAATAGTAAAAAAAAGAATATTTGATTTTTGTAACACAAGTATAACTGGACGAGCTCAACACTACCATAGTGTGTGTATCAATTCTCGACTTCCTTTAGAAATCTTGTCAAATAATTGGAGAATAATTCAATCATATGATATTTTTCGTGATGCTTAAAATATTTTGCTAACTGGCGATACAACTCCATATTTTTTGTGGACAAAATTTGACGATCACCTAACGTTTTGTAAGGCAATTTGTCAAGATTTAGGAGTAAGTTTTTTGACCATCACCATCACTTATGCTAATGAAGTCTGCTCCCCACAATATCATATTTTAGTAGTAAAAACCTATTAAGTACAGTTGAAGTCTAAAGGTCTAAAGAGATGGTGTCCGCACGTTACCCCTAAAAAGGTGTATCCAATAGACCCTAAGCTCCCAACACAACACTCGATTCCTACCACAGAATCGAAATTCACCCACTTCCCAAATTTTCTCAAATTTCTTCTTTCGTACAATAGCAGATTATCAAAGGGCCATGCTAATTGGTAAATAAATCAACTTCCATCAACACAAAAACTCAATTCAATCACATAATCAAAACACCATTTACGAACTTTCAGCTCATTTTGTTCAAAGTTGTACCTCCAAAAAATCATTACTCCATTAAAAGCGATGAGGAATTACTACCTGACGAAGGGTTCTTGAAAGAGTGCATTTTTTACAAAGACCTCACAATGGAAAATGGAAAACCAATGAGTTTAGAATGAAGGAATGAAGCATGATCGTAGCAATACCTCCATCTTCGCGCTGATCTTCTGCAATATCCCTTTTTCCATCCCTTAATAAATAAATTTTTTCTGATTTATTCAGAAAAATGTCAACTTTTTTAGATCTTTTACTAGGAGAATTTGAATCCTAATAGAAAAATGGCTACAATGGCAAATGGCAATACAAAGGTTTTTCATCAGTCTTTATGGATCGCAATTAAGGGTGCGGACTGGGAAGGGGGGGGGTTGGGGGGATCTTGTGAACATATTTTTGATATAATTTGTTGAGTAAATTACGACTTACAATAGAATCTTGCTTTGTACCTTTTCTGAATCAAATAGATGAACCGATTGTCATAATTATAAAATGTTTAGTATTAGTGAAATATCACAATGGAATATCACAGAATGCAATATACGTATATTTGCATTTCTCTTAAGGTAAAGAGTTTTTTCTGAAAGACTCTTGGCTTAAGGAAAAATAAAAAAATAGTAAGTAGCACGGAAATGATGCAAAATCTATCGGCACGGTGCAGAGATAAAAACATTGTAATACGATAAATAAATGAACAATTTACTAGGATAGATTATTTAAAATAAGAATAAACAATTGTGTATATATAATGATAAACACAAACCATTGTAAGCAAGATATCCATACACCACCTATTAACATGATATCCTAATATGTATCCTCCATCGTTTTCTATATAAAGTCATGTCCTCGGTAATTTGAAGTTGCATTAAATTCTGTTTTATCATCTCTCTCAATACTTCTTCTGTCTACCTCTGTCTTTCCTTGCACCCTCTATAGCCAACCTCTCTCACCTACTCATCGATACGTCATCTACATCTTCTCTTCGCATGTCAAAACTATCTTAATTTTTACAAGATAATAATATTAAAGATGGGGAACAAGCACATATATAGAAGCAACACAATAATAGTTTATTAATTAACAGTTTTTTAAGTTCAATTTTGTCCCTTTCTTGATTCTTATGTTGGATAATTTGCATCTAAAATGAATTTTATTTATTCTCCATGTAAAGAGGATTTTGTGGACTTTCATAAAGTATTTTGTTGTCACGAATAGTCCGCCCACATCTTGATCTTTTTGTAAATTTTCCATGAATTAATGAAAATTTCGAGATCCCACTCTAAGGAATATAGTACCCTTTATATAGTGTGAGCTAGGATTAATCTTCAAGAATTCTAACTGAAGTTGGACTCTTCTGGTAGAGTCCCTTACAATTTGAATGTCTACAAATGTCGAGTCTCTGTCTCATGAAGAAACTGATTTCATTTTTTAATAACCTTTCTGGGCACATAGTTCACTTAACTCTCTTATTGGTCGGAGTTTTTTTGTTTGAGGTGTAACCAACAGTTCTACAAGAGGTCTTATGTTAAGAGGTCTTTCGAAGCTAGAATCAACAAAGGCCGCACCAACAACATCTCCAAGCACCTTTGAAAAGTATTTTCAACTTCCCATTCGAACGTTGACAGAAGATCCAAATTCTCAACAGTACATCTATCTCTGAAGATTTAGAGAGGCATTAAAAAAGTGTCTGTGCATGCCAGTCTTAACTACAGATTGAGCATATTAGTCATTGTTTATAGAATCAAACCTCAAATCAATAATAAGTCATGGAGTCAGTTCAAATATTTGAAATAAAAATGTCTTATAACAACGTAATCTAGCACTGTATCTCCAAGAATTCCTAGTGTTGATATCATCGTGAAATCTCAGGTAGCATGTATGATCCTTGAGTTAGAGCTTCAACAAGCAGTGAAGGAAAATGGAACTTGTAAGTAGCAGGAATTCCAAGTACCAGACATTAACTATCTTCTTAGAATTCACACGACATAGGTGCATCAACAAAATAAATGTGCAATCCAAAAAACTCATTTTCATAATGATAAGTTTTATTATTTTCCCCACAGGAGTTGAGGCAACTAATCGGTGCCTACCTCAGCCAGGAGTACAAAGTAGTATGTTTATCATTATGAGATGGATTGGGGATGGACATTGTTTTATTGATGCCCTATGTAAGGCACTTCATCGTGAATGCTAAGAAGCTAGTCATGTACGACCCTTGGAAATCACCTTGTCTACATTCACCATTTTCATGACCCTTCGCTGCTTCTTAAAGAGCTAACTCCAGTTTACATCTACCTAGATTACACGATGCTATTAGTAACTTGGAATGTCCTTGGAGATGTGTGCTATATTAATATTGTTTTACAAGACACTCTATTTCAAAAATATTCCAACAAGACTGGATTCCAAGACTACTTACTTATTTTTGCGGTCTACTTTTGTAAATAATGAATGCTCTGCTCAATCTGAATTGAATCACATTGTTCATGGGCCTCGCGCTAGATTTCTTCAAAGTCAAGATATGTTGTTAACTGTCGAGAAATTTGAGAAATTGGATGTCGTGTCCACATTTGGATGGGAGAGTGAAACTACTTTCCCAAATGTGCTTGGAGGTGTTATTGAGTACCTTGCTAGAGTGAGATCATTGTTGATATTGGCTTCTATTAGATACTATATTTATAACAAGACATTTAAGTGAACTACCAAAAAAATTTCACGGGACAAGATGAGTCCAATTTATTTAAGAATTCGACATTTGAGATATCAAAATTATGTGGGACTCTACAAGATGAGTCCCATTTTATTTAAGGTTCTTAGAGACTACTTATATATAGTGTAATATATTTCCTCGAATAGGCATTTCTAAAATTTCATATATTCATGAAATATTCGTAAAGTGATGATGATGTGGGTGCACTTTTCTTGGCAACCAAATTTTTTAACAAGATCCATAAAATCATTTCATGGAGTTCAAATAAATCTTAAGTATGTCCACATAATCCTTAGTTTTAGTGACACTAACAATTCTTGAATCACGGAGAAATCTTAAGAGAGAGGAAACAAGTAATAAACATATTTGTACTCACAATCTTTACGAACAAAATTATTCTTTTTTATTACTATTTGATTGCAATATATTTTTTGTATTTGGGACAAAAAAATTGCAAATAAATTGGCACACATAGTGTGACCCAATTTACCCTTCATCTTCTCTCTCACAAATCAAATGCAAATCTTAATCCACTAACCGCAAAGACTGAAACTCTATTTTTAAGGGTACTTCAAGTCTCGTATTCGAGTTTATCGAGTCTACACGCTGACAAGCCTAGAAGTAGGGGGCATTTATAGACACCGAAGTTTTTGTAAAAACTCTAATGCTATGAATCAACATCCATAAGAAAACGTGTAATAATTTGAAGTCACAATTAGTGGTCACTCCAACATCCTCCTGCACGAGCTCACACACTTGCAGCTTGGAAATATAAATTGGTTTTCAATATTATTGCGAGATCAACTTACGCAAATCATACTCATGAAATACCAAAATTCTAGTATTAATGTCTCAACCTTTAATATATCTCCCAAAGTACTTAATTATAGGAAAAAAGTTTAATTACTTTCTTTTACTATCCTATATTTTTACATAAGGCTATGGATCATGTGGTGTAATACAAGCCAAGTTGACTCTTTGCACTAGATATTTGGACAATAATAACTCTGTACATAACACCCCGAAATTAACCATACTAAGATCAGTAATCCAATACCCACACTAAGGAAAATTAATTTACGTGACTCATCAGAGATAGTCGTATATTGATCATACTAGTATAAAATTACATTATGAGGCATTATGTGGAAGTTGTGATGAAGGCATTTGTCAAAAAAATATTGATATAAACAACAACTACGCGTCAATTCTAAGCCAGTTGGGGTCAATCCTCTTGAATTTGTGGATCAGGGCGAGGAGGAATGGAGGTGTAGATGACATGTATACATCCATTACTTGGCCTAATAATTGGATTATTAGACCAAAGAACTACAGATATTAGAGGTTTCACGCAAAATCCAAACACTTATACCTACCTAGAGTCGTAGGTTCATGGAACATAATAAAGACATACATTGTATTGTTTCACGTATAGGAAAATCCCTGTTGCATCAGAAATATAATTTTTTTTAGCATAACAATCAAACATTACCATTACCTTGTCGTCAAGGAAGTAAGTTTGAGAACCCATGATGCATCAAGTATAGATTATCCAGGCGGTTAAAAAAAATACTTGGTGATTTAATTGTTTATGCCTTGAGGATGAACTTGCCTAGTACCACATCAAGCAATGCAAGATTATGGTTTATAAATAGAAAGGTATAGGTAGAAGATAACAAATTGGATGTAATCCTAGATGCAAACAATAAAGCTCAACTACAATCAATAAAACAAATTACTATCCAAGAACCAGAAAGAAGACGAGAGATTAAGAAGAGAAAAAAGGCTGATCTAGCAACTAAGATATTTTGATTACTAGAATACTCTAAGGGTAAAACAAATTGACTCATACAAGTTCAAGACATATCAAGAAGGTTCAATTTGAACAGATATGAGGGTTTCCCGCCAAACTCACAAAGAAGTATACAACAATCAAATTTTTTCATTCAAAAATCAACCCCTATAATAAACCCTAGTTTCTACTATTTATAATAGTAGATAAACTAACCCAAGCTAGCTACAACAACACCCTTGATCTAAAACCAAGAAAAGTCTAATCTATTACTTATTTGAAATGAAGTAATCTCTTGTTTAAATTTCCATTTAAATCTCAAATCACTAAATCTATATTAGTAATGTGTAATGAGTACATGTGTGATTTGGATTAGAGTAACATCTTCTAGGTAAGAAATTGAAGAGTTTCCTTTGATTCTCTTATAGCCGATTTTAAAACTCGAAAGAAAATTTCAAAATTCTAGATAAGTTTTTCAGTGAATAAAGCTCTTTCACCTGGAGAAACAACAAAGTGTTAGAACGGTGATGACAAAGAGAAGGAAAAGATAGGAGTTACATTACCTTGGTTGATTGACACTTCTTGTTTGAGAAGAAGAGAGACAAGAACGTTGGATTAGAGAGTTGGAACAGCCCACAAGAGAAAAATGAGTTAAGTAACATTCAGTCGTGAACAAGGAGGCAACACAGTGAGAAGAAAGAAAATGAGCTCAAGTGTAAGCTACAATTAGCATTTATAGGTAGGGTTAATGAAAGTGGGTTTTACCCTAATCATATTTGAAATAAATTATTTTGATTGCTTTATTTTGGGCTTGGGCCTAAATTTTATTTTTATTTTTGGTTAATTAATAAAATGGCCTATACGATCAAATAATTTTTTTTATAAAAAAAATGGGTTTTAAGGATAAAATAGCAAATATCTGAATATGGTAAAGAAATGTAAACCTTGTAATATTATCAAAATGGCTAAAATATATATCGAATTGTCATGATTTTCATGACTTCCTCATTTTATAAATATCTTTTATCCACCCTTTCAACAACTACAAGATTCAGAATTGTCGAGAATATAATTAATCGACTTTCTATCTACTGTAGATAATGATAGTATGGGGAAATGTACTGATCACAAAGCTGAATTAATCATGAAGAGTTTTTCTATAGCTCCTCCAAAAATTTTAGAACAATATTAATTGCATTTGTTGATGGTCTCAATGAACTTCCAATGCACAATGACCAGATTATTACTACCATAGAGGAATTTGGTAAAACATTGAAGCCCGTCCATTTCATCATTTATTATGCCACACCAGGCTTAAAAGGTGAAATCCTTTCCTTTAATTTGAAATCGGGGGGGGGGGGGACTCGCCTTGCAATGAAGATGCCCGAACAAGTAAAGTACATGAGGATGATGATCGATGTCAGGTCTCCTACTTACGATTATGCTTTCACCATTTTTTGTAAGCTACACGAAAAGAATTCTGTGCATAAAATAGGAGGGAACAATTTTATCATCTCGAGAAAAATGGTCCACATATTCTTTTCCTCTTAGCTAACAGGGAATATGGTGAATTCTTACCTTACCTACACTTTTAAATTCAACTAATGACGTATCTTCTTTCTATAGGCAAGACTATTAGTAGAAAATTGTATTGCAAGTGAAGAGAGTGAGTCTTTAATGGAGAGGAAGTAAATTTTCAAATTACTTATTACTATTTTTGTATAGTCCCAAGGGATTTCCGAATGTCATTTTATATAAACCATAAATATTGAAAAGATTGACCATAGAAATATAGGTGATATTCTAACCTCGTCAATTATAGATAACCATATTGGGATCTACACTCAGAAATAAGAACTTTTTAATTGATTTGGGGAATAAAGAATGATCATTCCGAGATTAGCATCTTTGAATATAGAATGGGTTATGAAGTTCTTTTAAGTTATAATCGATTAGACATGAGTCTTCACCAAAAGTTTCAAGACAGGCATTTAAGCAAATAAATTAAGAAATTTTAATGGATAAATACCTTGCCAGATTATTATTATAAGTTCTCTTCACAACTTTCCTTTCCCATAGAATACCATTTCTAAAGTTCATCACATTCTCCAATAATTTGGTAATCACATCACAAAGTTGCTTAGCTACAATTTCAAACTTCAACTTGTTCACCCCTTTCAAAAAGAAGATTTCTGCTCATTAGATACAAAATTATTTAGATTAGTAAATAAAAGCATATTTCATTGAAAAACAAAACTCGCTACAATAAAAAAAGAAAAAATATAAAATATTGTTCTCTCGTCAAACTAAAATACTAGTGCTTAGGACTTAGTACATTCTATCTGTCCCTCGTCTAACCTGTTCCACTTTTACCTTAATCGTACTTTTCCATTGCGTTGTCAACGGGTCGTTAAACAAGCATTAGCTTTGATGTTTAATTAGCTAGTAAGAACTCGAAGTTGATTTTTCTCACACACTATATACTCACCAATACATGCATACGGTCCCGAGCCTCAACATACTAGTAGGGCGCATAATCAATTCCACTCCTTTCCCTTCAGAATATGTCAAATGTATCGAGATACAATCAATATATGATATTATCTTGTTGTTGCAAGAAAATATTGTGGTGACTGGCTATAACATCCATATTTTTTGTGGATAAAATTTTTGACGATCACTTTACACTTTTGTAAGGCAATCCTTGTCAAGATTTATGTCATAAATTTTTTAATATCACCATACTTATCTAATAGAAGTCTTGCTCACTTTTTTTTTGGGGGGGTTATATTTTAGTAGCAAAAACCATATCATTGTAACATTGATTCTAAAGGTACGATGTACACAAATCTTACCCCTTTGCGGATAAAAAAATCAAAATTGAAAAGATGCGTTTCCAACCCGTCAGTTATTCTAATAGAGTGAAAATTTAGTATAATCCCCACCAAGTGAATTTTTTAGGAGGTTAAGACTAAAATTACACAATTTTTATTCCTATCTTTGTGTGATAATAATTTTTTATCTAATAGACCCACAATTCAAAATAAAATTTCAGAACATGGTTGTAAGAAAAAAATATGACCAAAAAATAGCAATATAGAAAACAAATTTAGGTTTACACGTAGATATTCTTCAAGTGATTACATAATATAGTATTTTTTAAAAAAAAATTGTAGGATGATATACATTTATATGGGAAAGTCAACTAGTTTTTGTTGGTGAAATTTTAAAATTACAATTTAAAATAAATAATCTTCTTAATTTGTCCCCTCCAGACAACATACCTGAATCTTAAAGTACAACTAAATAAATACTAAACAAGAGTTGAATCCAGAACTCTATACTAAGAACTTTTTTTTTAACTCACTTTTATGCTATCTATAATTTCTAATACAACAAAAAAAAAAGTAAGATCATCACTATTTGTAGTAGAGAAATTCTTCCTTGCAATGATAGAAAGATAATGAGATAGTAAATTGGGTAGAAAACTGAAGTAGATGTTACATGAGTAACAAGACATAAAAAAAATAGAATAATGAGAGAAATAATAGTGTTTCAATGAGAAGTTGTGGCCAATATTACTCTCCATGTTCAACCACTAAATAAAATGCAATTACTCTCAACATTGTGCTAACAAAGTAAGACCATCACTATTTATAGGGGAGAAATTTTTTCTTGCAATGAATAAGAAGATTACGGAGTAGTAAATTGGGTAGATAAATGGCCTAGAGGTTAATTACATGAGTTTGAAGACATAAAAAGATAAATAATGATTGAATATAATGTAGTTTCCCCTGCGTCCCCAGCCTCTACGTCCCCGGTCCGGTCGCGCTGGTCTCCTTAGCCCTGCACTTTTTCTCTTCCGACTAGATGCGCTCCCCCTCCGTAGCGTGCCCAGCCCACTTCCCACAGAGTGGCCTCGCCGTTGACCGCCAAAGTTCATTCCCTAAACAAACGACATTACGGTCCTCCCCCCCTTTGCTCCTTGTTCTTCAAGTTCCACCCTTCTTTCGTCGTTCTCCTTCGGCTCTCAGACGCTAACAAAGCGTAGTAGTTCACTGAACACCATCCCGCTCCGTTAGGATACAGGGAATACACTGGCTACGGTGGCACTTCCACATAGGAAGGAAAAAGGCTCGGCAAGAATAACGGGAATAAGTTAATTGGCTAGATAAAATGGCTTAAATGCTACATGAAATTACAAAACATAAAGTATAAAATAATGAAGTTTCATGAAAAGTTATGGGGTTTCTGAATTGACCACATTCATTTTCTAAACAAAAGATAATTATTCTCAACGTTCTACTAACAAAGTTAGACCATCACTATTTATAAGGGAAAAATTATTCCTTCCAATGATGAAAAGGAAGATTATAGGGGCAGTAAATGTTGGTTTTTAGCAAAGTGTGAACAGGAAATGAGAAGAGAAAAATGAAATGAGGAACCAATTTTGGAGGGAAAATAAAAAGTTATTTGCAAAGTGCAAATGAAAAGTCATTTATCTCATATCGGTAGAAGAAAGGGAAGTGTTGTCCTTATATTAGAAAACACTTCCTTTACTTCTTAAAGGTCTGAGAAGAAGGTGGCACCACCTCGGTAGCCAATACGTCGGTGGCTCGGGTTCGACCTACCGTTTTGGCTTCTCGAATTGAATTTGATTTGAACAATCATGGGACCTGTTAATCAATTTTCTTTTCTCTTCAAAATTAATTCATAATGAGTTCAATACAAAATTAATTTTGACGCAGCAACAAAATTTATTTGGAAATTCCGCGTGGCAACGGTCTAATAGTGCTGATTTTCAAAACGGTCGTTAATTTTCTCAAAAAACACATCTTTCCTTAAAGTTGTAATTTTTTCCAAAAGACACAACTTTCTGGGAAAAATTGGTCTGAACAAACACGTTTATTGCTGAACATGGCTATAAAAGGAAGTCATTTTTCATTTTTTCAAAAATTGGAAATTTTCTTCTTTGCATATATTTTCTCTCATAAACAAAGTGTCAATCAACTGAGTCTGTGTGGCTTGTTACTGTTCTTACGTTCTCTGAAGTTATGAAATTTTGAGGTACCACTACTTCTTTTAATAAGATAAATCTATTTTATATTGGGAGAAATTATTTGTATCCTCGGGTATAGTGAGGGGATTAAATTTCCTTTAGGGACCTACATTAGTTTTCAACACTCAAATTATACTACATTCTGTCATTCATCTTCTTTCTGTTTGTGCAATGTTTGACTAACCTTAATACATGTGAGAACATAAATTGGGTTAGATAAATTCCTAGATATACTTCATAAATTACCAATCATAAAAATATAAAACATGAGTGAAATATGGATGTTTTAGTGAGACGCTAAATGGTCTGACTGATCATTATTCAGTCATTAAATTAAAGACAATTTAACTTTTCCAACGTTCCTACACCTAGAAAGAGTGGTCTGCATAGTTAATGATTGGGTTAGTAGAACCTTAAATAATAACTATATGAAATAATCAAATTACTACAAAAATTGAATATATAGTTTTTTCCTATAAAAAAGGAGTTGATCAGATCACTGTATCAACAATTGTTCACCATTTCAACTGAATTATGTTAATAACAATTAAGGTGACCCCCTTTTTTTTGTTCAAAAATTAAACATAAAATCTGTATATTAAAAAGGCCATGACATGGTTAGGATATTAATTAATAGTCTCCTCTGATTTACATGTGATAATAACTTACGAATCTTTACCAGAACACAAAACAAAGAAATTGTAATTACCCAATAAAAAATCTTCTATAAATTCGACCACCTTCTAGTAAGCTTCACTCATTGTTTCCAAAGTATTTTTTTTGTCATTCTTCTTTGTTTCCCTTTGCAATCATTATTTTGATCGTTCTTGAACCCACAAACCTTATTTCTCACTCTCGTACTCCTCCTCATTGATGACTCACCTTCTTGAGCTTTGTTATGTGCAATATATACCCTTTTTCTCCTAATTTTGTCTGGCCAACATTGTATTGCATGATGCATCTTATCAACACACAATTTTGCGATTAATTAGGGCTTTTTACCCATTCCCTTCACAATAATGGCTTTGAGTTCAAGCGCAATAGAATTTGGAAGAGCTTTATATGGGTAATAAACAATGACATTGTTGAAAATCAATATATTTCTTTAATGAAATTGCAGATTTTTGAAGATTCTAAAAAACATCTTGTGCTAACGTTGTTTTTGACTAATCTGTAAAATCCATATGTTTCTTAAATTTGTTTAGTAATAATATAGATCTTTCAAAAATATATATATATATATAAATTTAGCAGTAATATAGAGTATTTAAACCCCTATTTTTATGATCCTTACCCTATAAATTAGGATCTCAAACTAGGTTTAAAGAAAAAATAATGAAATTGATGGCATTAAACATGTCATATACTCCTTTTCGATTTTATATAACACCATTTTATCATCAATCTGTTAAAAAATATATGACATATGTATGTATTTGAAAATAATCAAGTCATAATTTTTTTCATTTTACTATTATTGAGAAGTTATATAGTCACACAAATATTACAACATATTTAAGACCACAAGTTTTAGAATTTTTTTGTTTCATGTAGAGTAAAAATAAGCATGCCTTCAAAGATAAAAAGATATGAAGTTCAAAGTTCATCATGTTTCAATGAAGAAATTTTTTTTTTTTCATAGTAGATTAAAGAGGAAAGAGTGTCACATGAAATAGAAGAAATGAAGTATTATATTTAATTGTCAAAGTTTTAATTTATACTAAAGTACAAATATAAGTATAAGAAACTATAACAATTAATTAGCACTGTATTTAACCTTTCTTATATGAAGATGCGAGATTCTAAAGACATAATGCTTGTGAGATCGCATGTCAACGACCCAAAACGGTCCGCGACTGGCACCACACTTACCCTCATATGTGAGCGAACCAACCATCTAAACCCTGACATTCAATATAAATCAACGAAAGTATGCGGAAGACTTAAAAACTCATTTAATAAAAACCAATTCAATAACTTCTGAAAATTCAACAAAAATTCAACATCTGTTATTTCCCCCCAACATCTGGACGTCCATCACCACCAGAACATCATGATCATTACTAAACTAAGAGTAATTCTAAGAACTAAAATAACAAAAGCTAACTCCATGCAGAAACTCAAGGTATCCAGACATGATGAAGAAGATCCGTCCAATCTAGAAGCGTTAGCTCACGCCTGAAATTCTGTGTAATGAAGACTGACTATAGTTGCGTGTTTGAGTGAAGACGACGTATTTTGCTGCACAATCCACATATACCAAAGAAAGAGAACATACAAGTAAGGGGGTCCTAACAACACGAGTACTGAGTAGGTATCAATCGACAACTCAAATAGAAAATAGTATATATCAGATAATAGTATAAATCAACTATAACTCACATGAGCAACAACAATTTCTATAAGCATTATAATACCCATACCCGGCCAACTTCATCATGGGTACTCATCCTCAATATCCATACTCTTTGGGATTAGG
>JAKWJA010000372.1:0-23903 GCA_027704765.1 Solanum habrochaites
TCTCAAATATAATTTTCTGTTCTGATGGATTCTTCCATTTGATAGTCTCTTTTGATTATAATTTACGTCATCCTCAGACCATCAGAGTTCTCTTCATATCTAGATCAATCTGTTTCCCTTTCTATTTCGGTTCTATATATGAGACTCGTATTTACTATCATTTCACCTTAATTGATAGTCTATGTAATATATTTGCAGTATTTTGATTTCATAATTACTTTTTGCAATTTGTATTCCTTTTGGCTTTTTAGGTTAACTAAGTCTCTAGCTACAATATCCTATCTTCCGCCAGTCGTCAGGTAACACGTACAATTCTGAGTAGTGTTCTCTTTGGTGTATCGTACGGACTTTTTACATTGTAACAAATTTTTTACATAATATCTTGTTCTTGATTTTTTATTTATATCTAGTGTTTCGTTTATTAAATTTCTTTGTCTCTGTTTAGGTCTTTGTTTTTTATTAATATTTATTTGTACAATCTCAAAAACTGTGGAAGCTGTTATTATCTAGATACAAACATGATAGAATTTTTAATTAGTACTTTGTCTCAATTTTTATTTGTTATTTTGATTTGCACAAATGTACAAACCATTGATGTAGAAATTGTATTCTAGCTCCTAATAGGATCTGTTAATCCCTTCATGTTCCAATCGTGAATTATGTTTGTTAAACTAAATGTACTGGTAGTTTTGGGAATATTGTTGTCTTATTATTTATGCTTCATTTATATCATATCTGCTTTATAATAATATTCTTAAATGCACATGTGTATTCTTCTTTAGCACATTTAATCTGCTAATTTTGTAATAAGTTAGTTATTATTAATTTTTTTTCTATTTTGTTCTTTTAAATATGGTGTGCAATGACACCGGATTCAATTTTGTAATTGCTAATTCATATTTATCTAGGTATATATATATTGTTGTTCTGATGGAGTTCCATTTATGTTCTTATCACTCCTAAGTCTTTCTAGACCTTCGGGCGGTTAAATTCATTACCATAATTTTGTTGTTCGAACAAATTTGTCTTGCAAAATTATATTCCTGGCGTTTCTTTTGTGTTATTTGTTACCATTGTTGTTTAGATAATATTTCCTACCCATGTAAGATTGCTTTCTGTTATATCTATAAGCACACAATCTAGATCTTAAAAAGTTTATCGTTCTAGGTCTAGGCGACCCATTTTTTATTATTTAATCTACATATTTTGTAATATTGAGCATTGTTCGATCTGATCGTTCACGAATATATCCTGTATAGATAATTGGGTGTTGTCCATCTGGGCACTACTCCTAGGACTATTATCCGGATAGGGTTAACTGTTGATGTGCTGCGGGTGATTTATATCTCCTGTATTATTTCTATTTTTGCGCTTATTTACTTTATTGTATTGAATTTTGTGTATGTTCTACTGTATATCAATATTCTGATTTTTGATCGTTCGTGGATCTGATTTCATTTATTCACCTATTCTCTCTATTCAGATTTTATTTTAATTTGGTGTATCTTATTATTTCATTAGTAATTTCAAAATTTTATCTTGTTCTATTGTGTTTCTTTTAGTTTGGATTCTATATAATAATTTTAGTTTAGGCTAAGTCTTTTTCAATTCACGTATTTTTGATATTTTTTGATTCTTATAGATGTTTGTAAAGACTCCTTGCTTTGGCTTATGTTTTTATTTTTTCAAGTCTCTTTTGATTCATATTCAATTTCTTCGTTTTCTTTTGTGTATTCTATACCGAAGCTGTTAAAGATCTTCTAATTGTTGTTCTTTTTTCTAACATTAAATACAAGGTATTCCTAATTTTTGTTATATCTTTTCCTAAATTTGAGAACTATTTATTTGTTATCACTAATCCTTCTGAGATTTTCCTAGTTTTTTCGTACACTATCCAAATTCTTCTTGTATTAATTATGATTCATGTTGACTTATATCATGTTGTATTTATATCTAGGAATTTAATTTGTATGTTCTAGCATAAACATAATTTTTCTTGGTGCTAATATGATGTATTACAGACCTCATGTTAACCATGTTTCTTCTAGTCTTTCTTTTCTGTTTTTTAACTCTTGTCTTTTTTCAATTATTTTTTCTATCAGTTGTTTCTTATATATTTCTTTGTTCATATAGTTTTTTCAGATAACCAACATATTTATATTCTATTTTAGAAATTATGATCTAATTCAAAAGATTTTGTTGTTTTCTAGTGATTTGTATTTAGTAAGTTGAATAATAATTTATATTCTATGTATAAGGTTTTGTAACCTTTTCTGTATCTAATTCGTCTTTTCTTCTATATTAGTTTTTATCATGGTCAGATTCCTTATTGATGTTGGAATTCTCCTTCATATTTTAAGAAAATAAATATTTTTTCATAATATTCTTGTTTTAAGTAGATCTAAATCGTTGTGTTTCATTAGCATTGTTTGCAATATAAATTCTAAATTTTAATTTTCTCTCGTTCTCAAATAGTTGTATAAATTTTCAATTGAGGTCCCTTTTTCAAGTAGTTCTATTTTCTTCATTTTCTCCTTCCAGAATTGGTAGTAATGATAATCTATCATTGATCTATGGATAATTCTAGATCATCATATAAATCTATGTCAAAACTTCTGGTATACTTAATTCTGCCCAACCTTGGATTGTTTCTTCGATTAATCTCAGTATGTTAATAATTTTTCATAAATTGTTGTCTTTTTATAAGCAATATTAGACCTTTCAATAGATAGATTATTAATTTCGTTTTGTAATTAACATCATCATCTCGTAAATAGGAATTTATTTTATAACGATGTTTTCCGCTAAAATTTTATATCCTTCTAACCTCTTAATAGCTGATACTTATTTATTTGCATAATAATGATTTAATCATCAATCCTCGTCTGATCACATACTGGACGGTTTTTGCGTTTCTTCTTTGATCGGTTACGACACCCTAAAAGCGTCCTCAACTCTGTTTAACAGAAAACATCCTCTAAACGCCTTCTTGGCCTACCGCGGTTTCAAATTTAAGGATTACATAGTTTAGGGCGATACTTTACTCGTAGAATATTTCCGTAGAAACATTCCTAAAGATTATGTTATTATAACATTATTAAAAATGAGAACACATTATAAATCAACAAGAATTATGTCTGAATAAGAAGGATTGAGTTACTCATTATATTAAATGAATAAAACCTATTTTGTAGGGTTTGTCATTTTCTTCCATGTTCTCATAGCTTTAAATTTTTGGTTAAACGCTACTGGGATACCATTTGGGGTAGAAGTTGCATTTTCACAAAACCAAAAAGAAGATTGCTTAGGAAGGGCTTATTTTATTATTAGGGAAAAACCCGTCCTTTTATATACAAAAAAAGTACTTACTGTTGGCCAAGTGGCCGACACTGTCTGTACACATGGCCTTTTTTAGTTTCGGTTCCGACCTGAAAACAACAAAACTTTACATAATGACTAACGGAAGGATAGTGTTCATCATGTAATTGTGACTGGAAAATCACGAGTTCATAACAAATATTAACTTCAATCCATAAGGATGTTTAATCATTAAAAATGTTATTTTCAAGAAGATCCTCATGGCCGTAGATTTGAAGAAGGAGAACGTTTAATCATGAAAAACTCTCTTAAAACATTGAGATGACCTCTCCAAGGATAAAGTTATTTAGAGATGAAGGATCACCATACCTTGGATATAGTAGAAAACCTTCCATGGAAATCCAGGCTCCAACCTTTCTTAAGCTTCAACGAACAATGGATGTTTTCTAGAAGAATATGTTTTGGAGGGGAAAAGTTTAATAATCAGTAGGGAGAGGATTTTGAATGGGTTCTTCACAAGCTTTTTTTGGTTTGAGTCCCTTATATACACAAAAAAAGTAGATAAAATAGCACAGCTATACAATCAGTGGAGGATGTAGGGATTGAATTTCCCATTCACGACCCAACTTAAATAAACACAAGCGTAACAGTTGGCAGGCCACCATCGAACGGCTGTAGTTAAAAGTCACCGGCCGTTGTGCCTTAATGTCGATTGGTTCTTTGGGCGTGGATATTGTGGGTTGAATGTTTTTCCAGGCTAATTTTCCAGTCAAACCGAAGACCGCCCAGACGAATGTGAACGTTTGGTAAAAACAACAGGCCGTCCCGTTTTGTCCTCGATTGCCACTGCCAAAATGCGTTTCTCGACCACCTTGTAGTCTAGCTTGTGGGGATTGTTGTAGGCGGGTATTTAGAAAGTATACCCGGACAGTTACAATGTAAATAATGACCATAAAAAAGTTTTTAGAACTTCTACATTAGTTTTCACACCAAACAAACACCCTTTACCTGTCCCAGACAGGTGAGAGCCCGCATCAAGACACACATTTTCTTAAGGGTCTATGCATTCGACCACCTTTGACGTGTCTTGTCTTTGACCTCTAAATTTCGGTCAAAACTTTAATATACCATATTTAAACATTATTAGTAACTTTAAGACATCATAATATCATGAAATACATTAATATATAATCACGCATGAACACATAGACACATATGTTTACTATTACGTACCGATGTTTTTTAGTCGCCCGTAGACCTTCAACCTTCCAAATACATTAAAACATGTGAACACACTGCCTCTAAACCATACATATTATAAAGTCATTTTAGGACCCTTTACTCTTACTACAAACTGGTTAGGATCTAGAAACCCTCCTCATTTGGGGTCTCAATATCCAAACTTGGGAACATTCGTATCTCTAATGTACTTAGGGGATTCTTTTGAATCGAACCAAAATGAAATCAATTCATCATAGAGAAGTTCCGAACATTTAAACAACATCAAATAATTTTAGCAAGCAATGCATACAAGCAGACAAAACCATTACTCATGGGGAGCAATGTTTGAAATGCACAAACACAAAGCTCTTATCCAATGTACTTGGAGGAATATCCTTCTCCTAATATACCATAAGGTCAGCCAACCTCAATACATTAAGATATCATCTTGCAGCAAGTCCATACATCGAAGATTTCAACAATACTCCAAAACAATAATAGGCAATTCATATTTAATGGACACATAGACTTGAGATAATTTAATCGCAAAGATCTCAATTATTACGCGCTAGTGCCATGAAGTCATCTTAGACATACCTTGCTTAGTGTGTCCAAGGAAGGAATTTCATTTTCCTCAACATACTTACTTGTATCACTAAGTTCACAACCTTAGAAAAGTAGAAGGTCATTCCTTTTAAATTAAGAAAATTTTTCCAAAACTTTTAAAACGCAGACTGCTCGGTTTCTTCTGGGGGGTTCGGGTTCCTAGTGATGTAGTAAGTAAGTCAAACCATGTAACATCGACAGGGGACAAATAGCCAAATTTCAAAAATGGTCAATTTCTAAGCAGTAGGGGGGGGGTACTCACCTCACAGTAAGCATCATTTGGGAAAACCAATACAATGAAAAGCATACACAATTTTAGCTTAGCTACACATGCTTTTCACTTTTCAAGAGTGAACTATATGCATGGGTGTTCCTAAACCATACAAGTCACATACTTTTTTAAGAGACTCAACGCATTTCATTTTGGGGGGGGGGGGGGGGGGGAATAGAAATAAACTTTCCATATAAGGCTAACCATTTTACCTCAAAATGGGACTATTAACCATGGTTTCTTATGTTCGTCATGTAGTCAAATGCGCCAGGAGCTATCCAAAGCAAGATGTTATGGTGTAACATGAAGAACCTGGATTTATTCAATATTTTTCTTTCGTGCCTTTTGAAATTCTCCACAATGATCTCAAGGGTAAATGTGCCATCAATACCTACCAAACATAAAAATTTAATGGGGCAATCATCATACTTTATTATGGCAGATACCACTTTAATTAACAAGCTTACGTAAGAAGTTCATCTTATATTTTGAAGTTCGATAAGATTAGAGGAAAAGGTAAAAATATGTTTCCCCCTTACAAGCTTACTTCTCTAAGTCAGACCATCGTCGCCCAACTGAGGGTAAAGGCGCAGTTAAGGAATCACTTAATCGCAACCTTCAGAGATGATCTTGTAGTACACAACCTTCATTTTCATCACTGTAAAAGTTGATCACAACAAAATTAAAAATTGATATTAAGTCTATATAGAAGGGTACTACAAGATATTGTAAAAATTCATATACTAGGCACTTTATCCCCACTAACTAGTATGTCCAATCATCTCTTTCAACCACTAAGAAGGTTTTTCATACAATACAATAGACACCAACGGGTCATACACATTAGGAAAACACAATAGGATACTTAGACCTAAAGGAATTCTTTCATTCCTTTCAACCATTACAGTAAGAGTAAATTTTGGTCAATCAAAACCCACATAATACACACCTACAAAAGCCATAAGAATACCACCACCTGAGTTTCGTATGGTAAAACATCATTCACAAATATCAAGGGACTAAGACACATATAAGAAGTTCGAGAACAATTCTACAAACTCATACATTCCGACCAACCTCAAAAATTCTCATTCCAAGCATAGCAATTAATAACCCTTGTGGTATAATTATTATTATGCTCATATACATAAATTGTATACACATTTCAACAACATCTAATCACAGAACAATTTAGTTGATTTTCAAAAAATGTGACAGTAACCTGCCTAGCTTTACAGTGAGCATGCTTCAATATTCAAAAAAAATCAACATTAAGGCAATTGATGGGAAAAGCATCAGAATATCTGATACAAAACTTTACCAATAAAAGCATACTATCATCACACCTAGGACCAAGCTTATAGAAAGAACTCTAATCCATCATAGGAAAATTATCAAGGGACCAGCATGATAATCAGAAGGAAACATTGAACACTGCACCTTTTAAAGTACAAAAATGTTATGGTAAGCATGCTTTACATAGTTAAACTAAGAATTTGGCAACTTCACAAATCAATATCATAAGCTAACCAAGGTGCAGGTCCGAAAACATATAGTTAAGAAAAGACAGGTGTATTACCAAACAAAAATTATTTACCCATATAACTTCTAACAATGCTTTAACTATTCATGACAACCAAAATTACTGTCGAAATAACATGTGAGTTTCACATAATAGGAAAAAAAAAACATTTTTTAAGTAATTAACCATAATTAGTGCATCACATCATCAAACATGCCACAATGTCACACTTCACAACATACTCATAACAAACATAAACAAAGATAACATTTGAAAGGTCACCATTTTCTAACTCAGAGAATACAAAACAAATCTGCATCCAAAGCCATCCTATACTAAACAAAACACAATAGACAAGGAAATCATAACAGAGAGATCTATAGAGTTTAAGTTCAATGGCACGATTTCATATGAAGACGAAGGGAAATCTATCGCCGATATGCTCTCACTACCATTTGAAATGTTTTATCCCTACTCACCAACAATAATACGAAAGGGACTGCAACCTAAACGTGGTCAATATGACACGTCTTGGACCTAAAACCACTTTTATAAGTAAGGCAAAAACCAGTGCGTGCTCTGTATAATACATTTGTCACATCCGAGAAGCACCCCACCTAGAATAAACATGGTGCGTAGTCGGACTCAGAACGAAAATCGAAGTCTTATACAATCCCTTACCGTATCATTCATGGCGCATATACATAATTAAAAGTATGCGAAGTTAAGACTGATTTCATAAAACAATTTCATAATCCTTTAAAACATCATATAAAATCCTACGAAATGACTAAATACTCAATCTCATCACCTTAAGACACAAAAGAATTACCATTTGGACCAAAAAAGATCAGCCCCACTTAAAATCCTAACAATAGAAATACTTGTCTATTCAAACTTCAAAAGAAACCGAAAGAGCATTCTATGTATCCACTCGAAAAGTCAAACCCAAGTTGAGAATATACTTAAAAAAGGGAAAAAGACTAAATCACAATATTGAATGAGACGGCTGTAACGGATCTAGGAGCTCTTTCCTTCCCAAATGATCCTCACCTACCAACAACTATACATATAGATAAGAGCTTGATTAATTACAAATATGGCTGATTTGACGTTTTTATGGAATTTAGATACATTAAAATCAATGAAAATGGAAGATTGTATATAAGAAATAATGCATCTTTTAAAAAAATCGATTCATAATCAATAAGAACCACATTTATCCAAACCTTATGAAACACATATATAACATTGGAGAGGTCAATTTATAGACGATTTTTAAGAGTAACCTTATAAAGTGAGCTATATTACAACAAGTACAAGGAAAATTGCTTCATTGTTACGCTGAAGTGCTTGTTCTATAATCCTATATAACAATTCTAGCATTAGTCCTTCTGGCACTAAAAAGCTATCCTAAGAACTCACCTAATAGAACACAACGAGAGACCAAGCCATACAACCGTCCCTAGGTCTGCATTCAATGACAATCGGAGTATACTATAATCAAGATAAATCCACACTGGGAAACTTACAAGCACAATAACTAATGAACAAATATAAAAATTAATCCCCTACCAAAGGTGTTATTATGGGAAGGGTACTCAGGGAAAAAGACGGTGAGTGAGTAAATGTGACGCGACCGCGCCAATAGGAAACATTCCTTGCACACACACTTAAGAAATCCTATAAGACTTCCAGTAGTATAGAATAATTGTACTTAAACAACAACATATAAGATATAATGAGATTACAGCGGGTTTACCAAAAGAGCGATGAAAAAGGACTACTTAACGGTAAATCAAGAAGATAATGTCCATCTTGACCTCTTCAATCCTACCTAAATAATCCTTAGACGTAGCTAACTAAGTTTAGATCATGTCTACATATGCAAACCGATTTTCCCTACTAGATTCATCAGATATCTAGGTAACGATAAGAAGTGGACCGTGTCGCTCATATGCCTCCTTCCACTTTACATGGACAACCCTTAACTACTATCAGATAAAGTATATTCATTAAACCTCTTTTTTAAGTTAAGTCATTACATTCATTAATATCATTTACCGAACTAGTAATGTTTCATCAACATAACGTAAACATCAAATATGGTACATTTAGACGAAGGCCTTGGGTGACTCTAGCTAATCCTGTCAAAGCCTATTTTTTAGTATTTCTAGAAATAGCATCCTTACCAACGAAAAACCTAAACTTCATCATTTTTTTTGGATGGCCAAATGCGAGTAGGTCTCAAAACCATATGAAATGAACAACAGGGCAATAACCTCAAACCAAATATACGCATATTAGAAAGCCTAAAGGGCATCCGAAGATATCTACCCTACTCCTATGAGGGTTTTCTACTTGCCATGAGTAGAAATTGAAAAAAAAAAAACACATCCCGAGTTAGGTGGCACAATGGATGAAGGAATCTGAAGAAGTGTTGTTGAAGTAATCTAATGTCATTCTAATAACTAGAACTACTGTCCTTCAAATAACTCTTGGCTTAAGCCCGTGTTCTCATAATAGTAATGGTGTATTATAAAGTTCAAATATAAAGTGGGTATCCCGGATATACAGTCAGTGAACCGCCATTACATTAACGTTGACCGAATGAAATGTGCGCACTGATTAGCTACATTACAAATGACGACAAGAAATCTCATCAGGATTAATCGTGGAAAAAAGGGGTTTTATAGTGATGCCCAGAATTTCCAGACCCAATAAACCTTAAGTCATTTCATTAAAACCTTTAGCTTAAAATAAAAGGTATACCATTCCAAATGACTTTCACTTTCAATCATTCATAACCTTACCTATTATGTGGTCAAGGTTCACAGAAAGGACCCTCTAACGTCAATTAAGGGTTCTCATGTCATTCCATACGTTAGAAGGAACTAAGAGGCTAATTAACAGGCTAATGAAGTCAGAAATCTCAACATTCGCATTCATACATACCTCAAGTAACGTGGACACAAAGTCAAGCAGACATTGAAACCGAGACATCAAAATTAACTTTCATAACACATCTTACATGTCATGTCTATAAACATAATAGAGATAGACCACATTCTCTTAGGGTCGATCATACCATTAGCTGGTACATATCATCATATATATGATCATCATTAGACTTATATAGTCAAGTAGGGATAAGCAAGCAGCAACCCTAAGACTATACACCCAAAGCCAATGTCATAGTCTAACATGATTACCTACAAAATATGAATAGAAGAAGAAATGTACTTTCACATTACTTATAATATAGTTGAATATAATCATATTTCACATAATCATCATAATACTTAAAGTAGTGCTGACAAGGCCATGATGATACTATTACTCAAAATAACATGACAAGGACTCATCAATTACGAATAAAACACATAACACCGCAACCATTAGGGGACCATACCAATAACAACATAGTTTATAAAAAGTCTACATTAAGCTTCATAAATTGAAAATGTAGCAGGCGTCAATCAATCTACCTCACAACAACCGGTCAGACTTCCGATGCTAAATCAAGCCAAATTCAACCAGAAGAAAGGAACCTGTACGAATGGTCCATAGAACATAAATTCAATATAATTAGAAAAAACAAACACAATAAACAAGGTAAAATTCTATGTCATAATTATAAATATAATGCAACCAATAGGATATCAATTTAATACATTCTTACATCATTAGATACCAATAAAACCTACCTAAAGGAATTATCAATAAACATTAGGTCAATATCAAGTAACCCTTAACTTAGTCAAAAACTAGGGTCCATGAATTTCATGGGTTGATAGATTAATTAAGTGAAAATATTAAAATTAATAACTATTCAATCACTAATAAAAACCTTTAATGTTAAAACCCATATATAGATCATGAAATCGGACAATTCATCTTCAAAAACTTTTGAAAACATCTTTGAAGGTTGGGTTCCTTGATGAATAGAGTTTCAAGGATCAAAAACAAACCTCAATGAAGCTAATTATTAAATTTGATTGGAAGAAATATCAACGTCAAATCCCCGATCTAACAGAACCTTCCTGAAGGTTTTTTCTCATCCAAGTGGAGTTCTCGTACTTAAAATCTAAGGGAATTTGGAATTGTTGAATTTTTGAAGATTGAAATCTTCTAATGTTTTATGCTTTATAACATTGGTTAAAAACCCAAGAAATACACTTAAAGACCGCTAGTACTCTATTTGTTGTTGTGGGGGGGAATTTCCAAGTTCACACCCTCTACTTAACAACAGTGGACCGAACGCACTAGAGCAAACCCAAATACAAACGTCCGTCCACTTGCCACCCGGACCATCATATTGGTACGTAGTCTTGGAATTAGGCCTTCTTTGACTAGCCTATCCTGGTCCACTACTGGAAGTAATCCACCGGGAATGTCATCCCTCAATGACGGGGACCGTCGATAGACACAGGAATCGTCGATTTGCCTCAGAAGGCATATTGGGTGTTGGTTTCAGGAGCAGCCTTTGTACAACACCATTGGGGTCCTTCCTCAAGGACCCTTGGTATCAGGGTCCATAGTGAGGCTAGTTTTCCTGGAATTTTCAAGACCCAAACATTCGTATATATTTATAGACCGTGATCAAACTGAAATTGTTCACATCATCCAAAAACGAACACTTAAAAATCGACGAAAAACAAATGCTAGAGGAGAAACATACAAGGTCCATTAGCAAGGTAAAGAAGACTTTCGAACGTCATGGACGATTCTTGGATGTTTTTTGACCTGAACAAGAAGAACATTACAAAAAAAAGGCTTGACGCACGTCCTTATCACTAAATTAAAATCATTTTAAGAACATTATTAGCTATATGAATAATATATAAACACATAAAAATCACGTAGAGAGACTAGGTAAGTTAGGCGCAACAGTCTTGGTCGTCCCTTGACGTTTGACTTCAATGCCCTACGTTCTTAGTATACGACCGGAATCCAGAGTAACCAGGACCCCAACCGAACTTATAAATAACCATCTAGGACACCTTAGAAAAATCATGAACCGAGTATGTTTACATGATATAAGTTTCACAAAACTAAAGTCATTTTCAATTGGAAAATAATGACATTTTCCGGGCCCACATTGACAACATCGCCTAGATTAGACTTGTCACATCTTCGAGAAAACATCCGAATAAAATTTCAATTAGAAGATAATAACTACGGCGCCATAGTAACACAATACTAAAAGTACAGAAAATTATCATTCACATTGTCATAGTCGATTTAAAACACAACAAGAAACTAGAAGAAAATTCTAGAACTCATCATGGTACAAAACTCACATACCTTATTCCAAATAAAAAAATATCATTTTATATTCATTATAATACTTATATACATCAGTTCTAACCACAATTTTAGACCAAATAATGAATTAGTCAAATTTTGAAAAATTTAACAGTGAGCAGGCAAAACATTACAATGAATTGATCAAATTTTCAAAAATTAAACATTTTAGGAAATTCTTAATAGAAACATGCTAATATGCAAGGTAATATCATATAAAAAGATTTTATAACATAATGATGGCTTCATAAAATACACAATGCAAGAAGTTAATGAAATTCAATTTCAACAAAACTCCTAAACATCATTCACAGGCAACATGCTTCTATGACTTTCTATCCCATCTACTAACCATACTCCCCAACTAAGAAGGAACTCATATCACTAAAAAGAAATGCAAGGACTTACCCTCATCATCATAACCATCCGGCTTCTCTCCTCTAGTCTGGAGTGCATAGAAACATCTTGTTGCTTGAATGTCATCCTTTGGAACACTTAGATCAACTTTCTTACTCTCTCTTACCCTAGAAGCAATCGTAGGACAATTTTCACCTTGTATGCTTCCTTACCACAACCAAAGAAATTGTTGGTACCCCTTAGACACTCACCATAATTCATCTTTCCACAAGTGACACATGTAGGTTTTAAATTTTGAGAACCACCTCCTTTCTCCAATTTCACCTTATCACTCCTAGGTACTTCTTGAGTTTGAGCCCTTTTCTTAAACCTAAATTTCTCTTGGTAACTAGAAACACCCCTTTACAAGTTTCTAGACATCCTCTTAAGTTTAGACTCTTCAATCGATTGGGCATACACCATGAGTCTATCTAAGGTCATATAATCATGTAACATCACCATAGAGAATTCCTCCCTTACTAGATCGGCGATACCCGTCACAAAACAACTCATTTCATCCTCTAGATTATACAAAACGAATGGGGAATATCAAGATAACATATAGAGAATTCAAAGAATACTCTTCAACAATCATATTACCTTGCTTGACATTGATAAACTCCTTTTAATTAAATTCCATCCTCTCACGGGGAAAGTATTTTCCAAGAAAAGCTTCTTTAAACTCTTCCCACTAAATAGGACCCGACTCCACCGGCCTATTGTCCTTCCATTATGTGTACCCAACATTAGAAACCCCCCTCAATTGATACGAAGTTAACTCTTCCTTTTCACTAGATGTAATTCCCATATCACTCAACACCTTGTAAACTCTATCTAGGAACTCTTGGAGATCTTGTCCTACCTTACAGCCAAGAAATATAGGAGGATTCATCCTAACAAAGTCTATCACCCTAGATGTCATAGTACTATCCACAACATTCACCCTAGGCACCATACTCAAATTCACTTGAGTAGTCACCGCTCAGTCTAAATCAAGCAAAGCCTTTCTAATATCACTATTACTCAACTCCGTGGGAACCACTGGAACATCATTACCTTCACCAACAATAGGAACTTTGTCACCTTTAGCACCTTGCGGGACTTTCTCAATTTCATCAACTTGAGGAGAAATCTCCTCATGCACATCATTCTCCTCAATTCTCCTAGTCGGTGTCCTCCTCATATTAATCTTCCTAGAAACACAAGGAGCATCATAAGAAAAAATTAACTCATTAACGTTTACTATACGGCACGACATTACTATAGAAACCGAGGGAAAGGAAACTCGATCATTCCTATAGCCTCATATATGTGTAGCGGACACCACACCAGGGTCAAGAGTCTACTAGACGTACTTGATGATATTTTTGATTCCTACGACTACTTCCAGAACCGCGAGTTAATACCAAGCTTGGCACATCCTGAGGGACAACCACCATATCTATATGGCACCTCGGGAGTGGAACCATCATAACGACCTAAGAGGTTCTTATACAATCCCTTACATATCATTCATCGCATATTCATAATGAAAAGTAGTGTGGATTTAAAAAATTTCACAAAACATTTCATATTATTTAAAAACACTTCCATATAGGAAATATTAAGTCTCAATATCATAAAACATAAGAAACAAGAATGCCTTTGGGACAAGGCCAAAACATACTAATATAAAAATACCTAGTCTATTAGAATACATCAATATGAAACATAAAAGACATCTCTATATGCCCTCGAGCCAATTGAGTTATAATACATGTTAATCTATTCATAATATCAAAAAGAAATTATAGACAAATAAATTCAGAACATCAATTTCATATTGGATAAAAACCCACTTGAAAACCTAACTTTTGAAATCAATTTGATGGAACCCTTTGAGGAAAGAGGTCTCAAAGGTAAAAGGGATCACATACCTTACTAATTTATGAAAATTGGTGGAGGAAATTTACCCTTTGCAGCCCTTCCACCTCTATCTTGGTCTTCAATAGGGGTTTGTTTGGGTGAGAGAAAGAATAGAAAAGGAAGAGAGTTTTGGGTTTGGGAATTATAAGAGTTTAGGTTAGTCTAATTAGGTTAGGGATTTATATAGGGGGTTAACTAACCTGATTAGACCTCCCCTAACCCCTTATTTTACCTCGAAACTAAGCCAACTAATTAATTAATTTATGTGAAAATCAATCATCACAGATGACACCATAATCGACGGATCGTGGGTCAATGGATGACCCCTCCCTCTTTCGTGCTGCACATCCGTTGGTGAGTTCAGAGACACTGCAAAATGACCCTTCCAAGATTTCTTCTATTTGACCACGAGCTTTCTTTGGCATCCGTTGGTGACACTATCCATTCATAGCTTTTGCTACCTTTTTGTAATGACCTGTTAGTCATTTTGAGCAGCAGATTTTATTTCTGGAAAAACTGGCTGAGTCGACAGACCCCACGACGAACCGTCATTGGGCACAGACGGACCGTTCGTGGGGGGGGTCTCGTCCAAACATTCCCTTAGAATTTAGGGACTTTGGGTGGACTGAGAGCGCTCTCGGAACGTCACCGACGGAATGGAAGGACGGGACCGTCACAGACTCTTCAAGGAAATTGAGTTCTCTGAACTTGTGACGGCGCAGCAGGAGCAGGACCGTCGTAGGCACGACGGGCCCGTTCAACAGGCTGGGTCGGATACTGGATTAAGTAATTTGTTAAGGGGCCACATTGGGACTTTTTCCTGCTTTTTTTCTAATTATAAAAGTAGTGGGTTAATGTTAATAGTCTAATTCCTGGGGGGGTTTAAAAGAGGTAACCTTAAGTAAGTAGTGGGTTCTTATTGCCATACGTTATAATAATTATATGTAATTAGGGTAAAAGAAAGGGGTTGGAATAAGAAAAATAGAAAGAACAGAGAGAGAAGGGAGGATAACGTCGAGAGAGAGAGCCGAAGAACGAAGAGAAAGCAGAGACTTTGAGGAATTTTCTTGCTTGATAACTAATCTTCGGTGGAGGAGGGGATGGTTTTTCATAACTATTCATAGAAACTCTTAATAGCGAATGATATGTATTGGGGTTTAGTATTTGCAAACCCTCTCTATGCTTAATTGTAGCTGGTATGAACATGTGATTATACGTTGTGATAAAATTACGAATGAATAAAGCTATTGAATCGAAATCTGGAAAAGAAATTCCTAATCTACTGTTAATGAGAATTGAGATGCCTTGGATAAAAGAAGGCTTTAGAACTAAAGTGATGAGGTTAGGGGATCGGATCGGGTGTCATATACCGACACGTTAGAATTGGGGATCGTGGTGTCACCGAACCGACATGTAGAATTAGGGGGGCGGGCATTGGCACGAACCGACACGTAGAATTAGGGGGATCGAAAGTGTCACGTACCGGACACATAGTAGTAGGGGAGCGGAAAGTGTCACGTACCGACACCAAGAGGAAACAAAGCAATGACACATGAATCTTGGGAAAAACAAGCTTGTTTAATATACTCAACACTAAGGAACCCAATTCGTCCAAAGGGGGTATGGCATGAGGATTGAGTCCCTCATGGTTGAAACTGGCGGTGCTTTAATGAGTATAGAACTTGTTGTTTGTAGACCATGTTGATATAAGTTGATTTATCATATTAACTGATATATGATTGTTTTCTATTTTGAGTTAGCAGAATGATACCTATTCAGTAACTCGTGTTTTGTTTTGTACTGACCCCTACTTGTATGTTCCTTTTTTTGTTGATATGTGGAGTGCAGCAAACATACGTCGGCTTCAAACTAAACCGCAACTCAGCAGTCGTCATTAACAACGGGATTCAGGGGTTGAGCTAACGCTTCTAGCTTTGAAGGGATTTCTTCCTCGGTCTTGATGACCTGAAGTTCACGGCATGGACTAGCTTTTGTATTTAGTTCGTAGAATACTCTTAGTTTAGTAATTTGATCATGGATGTTATTGTGATGAGGACTTCTAGAATTTGGGGAAAAATATAGTGTTGAATTTTAGAAGGTTGTTATGAAATTGGTTTTTATTAATGCAGTTAAGTCTTCGCATTACTTTCTGTTGATATTTTATTGAATGTCAGGGTTTTTGATGGTTGGTTCGCCCACATAGGAGGGTAAGGTGGGTTGCCAGTCATGGCCCGGTTTTGGGTCATACAAACTTGTATCAGGAGCATTAGGGCTCGTTGGCTCATCACACAAGAAAGTGTTCTAGTAGAGGTTCTTAAGGCAAACGGTAGGGGGACGACTTTTACTTTTATTTGGAGGCTATAAGACTTTAGGAAAATTCCATTCTTTCTTTTCTTTCGTTGCTATTACTTGGATCCAATAGTATCTAGGTGATAGAATTGGTATCGGACCATCTTCACTCCTATTTCGCAGGAGAGGTTTAGAACTAGAGCCAACAATATCGGGCCAAACCAGCACCGGCAGAACAGAGTGCGTCTGAGCGTGGGGGGTGGGTTCAGCCACTAGGGATTTGTAAGCTTCAAAGAGGAGTAGTGGACAGAGGCCGATTTTGAAGAGGTCGTGGGGGAGGATGTCCTCTAGGGGAAGAGGATGAGCACCTGGCCCATCTGGGTACTAGGGCGGGTTGACTCATCCACCAACAAAGAAATGTAATGAGAGGGTGCGGATGGGGAGGAGAACTGAACAGTGCAGACTAATGAAGAATTTCCACCCCACTACCCCACAAAATGATCAATCAGGTCTTGCTTATGTTAGGGGTTATCTGATCAGGACAGAGCCTCCAGTGTTTTCAGCACCAAAAACACCTCCGGTGTCAGGAGGTACAACAGAAAGCTTTTGCAGCTACATGGCTCCCCGATGGATGCCTCATTGGAAATAGAACGTTTCCTCGTCTGCCCACAGGGCATTATAATGAACAAATGATCAGCATGAAATTTTCAGTAAGTTCTTGAAATTGAAACCTCCAGTCTTCAAGGGTGTGATCTAGGATGCCTATGATTTTTTTTGGTGCTGTCAGAGCTACTACCAACACGATGGGTATAGTTGAACTGGTTTGGTTTGAGTTTGTGACTTACAGTTTCAAGGGAACGCCAAATGTCGGTGGCCGTCACATGTTGAGTGTCAACCACAGATGGCACCACATGATGAATTGGGCATTCATTTCTAGCTGGTTTATGGGGAGAAGTATATTTCCCCAGGACTTTGAAGAGATGGGAAAAGAGATGAGTTTCTTTGAGCCTAGAGCAAAGGTAGGATGTCGGTTCTGATGCATAGAGGCTAAGTTTCGTGCATTATCCAGGTAATGCCACCCATCTATGTTTTAGGTCCAAAGAGCGGATTCGCCGTTTTGTTGAAGGGGTGAGGTCAGAGTTGTGGGATTTCAGGCCTTACAGGTAGCGGCTCCGGCACAAAACCTTTCAAGAAGTGTAGAACTTCGTGATAGAGGTGGGAGGAGTGAAGCCAGATGGACGTCACCATGAGAATCAAATCAAAAAGGTTTCGAAAGGGAGTGAGTTTAGTTTAATGGTTACGTACTCTAGAGGACAGTGTTCAGGAGGTTACTCAGTACGACACAATTCAGTCTTCATACAGACTGTAGTTGGGGGTCCACCTCAGACTGTTTATCCCCCCCCTCCCACCTTCACCCCCTCCACCCGACCCTTTCCATCCCGTGATCTTTACCTCCTCTCCTCTCTGCTCTTTCTATAGCTTTTTTCCCCCCTAATTCTCTCCTCCCGTCTAATCTTCGAACTTCCCTCCTCTCTAACCTTTTTCCCCCTCACGCCCTATTCCTGCCCTCCTTCCTCCCCTGGCTCTTCTCTGCCGGTCAACACTTCTCTGAGAGGAACTATGGGGCTTGAATACAGGGAGTAGTTGTTAGGAATGTGGGGAGACTGGATAGTAGGAGAAATTGTCCAACACAGAGTTATAGACCCCCAATAGCTAGGGGTAGAGGTCTGGATGGTAGAGGCCGTTTTTCGGAGAACGCGGGGAGTGGTGGCTGAGGGTAATGGTGGTCACCAAAAAACGGATGAGGGAAAGGGCAAACAGAGCACTACAGCACAAAATGTAGGGGCCCGGGCAGAAGGTGACTAGGGCCCATTGTCTGCTCCTGGGCGTCTGAAGCGGAGGATCAGATGCTATTAATCACAGGTAATCTTTTGGTTTGTGATTGCATGGCTTCTGTATTATTTTGATCCTGTCTCCAACATTTTCATATGATCTTCATCATTTGCTACGGGTTTCTTCTTAATTTTAATTGTGCACTGTTTGACATGCCTATTCGTGATTTCTACTCCGGGTGGGTGGAGTCTTGGATAGTTGAAAAGGTTATAGGTCTTGTCTGGGGACTTTTGTGGGGAGCAATATCATGTAGGAATTGGTTTTATCTTAGAATGGTTGATTTCGATCTGTAATTCTAGGTAGACTTGGCTTTCCCCAAATTTTGCAATCTTGGATTGTATGCCAAAAATGTGACGTTAGCCAATCCGGGACAGATTCTTAGAATTGTGGGAGGGTCGACTACACTTCCAATCCGGTTCGTAGCGTATCCTTCTTCGTTGCTAAGAGAATGGTTGTAAGGGTTGTTTAGCATTCTTGAGCCCCTCAGGGGGGATGATACTACCCAAGTACCTCAATTGAGTCGGTTTTTCGATAGTCAGTGAGTTTTAGATCGGTTCCTGCCTAGACCTTCTGGTATGCAACCGATTAGAGATGATTGACTTTGCATCGATCTTGACCGGGGTAGGGTATTCACCCCATTTCTATACCCCCTTTATAGAAGGGCTCCCGCTGAGTTAAGAGAGTAAAGGACCAACTTCAAGAGTTGTTAAGTAAAAGTTTCATGTTAGGCCAAGTGCATCCCTTGGGGTGGCTCCTGGTTTGTTGTGAAGAGAAAGATGGGAGGTATTCGGAGTGCATAGACTACCGGTAACTAAATAAAGAAAGAACTGTTAAGAACAAATATCCTCTCCTCGCATTGAGGATTTGTTCGATAATTTACAAGGTGATTGTGTCATTCTCTAAGATGGAATTGAGGGGTTGGTTATCATCAATTGAAAATACGGGCAGCAGGATGTAGCCCAAGACTGCTTTTGAACCAGGTACATGGGAATTATTGAATTTTGTAAGGTCCTTGGACTAAACGAATGCTCATTGCTGCTTCATGATCTGAGGAAGGGATTTTTAGCCATATATCTGGATCTCTTTGTGATCGTATTTTTGATTGATTACTGATATACTCCAAGAGTAAGAGGAAACTGAGGAGCATTGAGAATTGGTGTTGCAAAATGTTTGAGGAGAAAGAGAAAAAGTTTATGCAAAATTTCTCCAAGTGTCGAGTTTGGGTAGATTCAGTGTCTTCTTGAGGCACGTGGTTTCTAAGGTTGGAGTGATGTGGTGGATCCCCCATTATAAGATCAAAGTAGTGAAGAAAGTGGGGTAAGACCTACTAATGTGTCAGAAATAAGAAGCTTTGTTGGTTTAGCCCGTTGACTACGTCGAGTTGTCAAGGGATACTCTTCTATTGCTTCCCAATTGACGAAAACGGACTAACAGAATGTTCCATTGTATGGTCGGGGGAGACTGTGAGGAAGCTTCAGAAACTAAGACCTTGTTGACTTAAAGGCAACTATCCCTTACCTCTTGCCAGTAGAGAGTAGTAGGAGGGTGGTAAGAACTTTCATTGTTTATTGTGATTGCATCTATATCTGGTTGGGTTTTGCGGTGTGGTTGCAAGTGCTAATGCAAAGAGAAGAAAAGATGTGCATTGCTTATGCTTTCGAGGCAAATAAAAGGTGCATTAACGTAATTATCTGACCCACGATTTAGAGTTGGCGCGGCGGTGGTGTTTGCATTAAAGCAATGGAGGAAACTATCTAATGGGGTTAAGGTTGAAGTCTATAGGATCATCGTAGCCTACAAATGTCATTGACTCAGAGAGATTTAAATTTGAGACAGAGGAGGTGGATGGAAATTATTTAGGATTATTGCTGGTGACATCTTGTACCACCCGGGAAAGGCTTTTTGTAATGTTTTTTTTGATGTGGACAGAATAGAAGCCTAAGTAGAAAAGAAGGGAGCATGGGTAGTTTAGCCCACTTCCAAGTTCTAGATGCCATGCTAGAGAGGTTCAGACTCTGGCGTAATGGAATTTGATTGAGGTTAGAACTAAATGAAAGGGAGGATATTTTTGGCCAGTGCTGGAGGCGAGATCTTTCTTTCTTGAAAAATCAAGGGGAACAGTTTGATGATGAGAAGGAACTAAGTGGAATTCGGATCTGTGTTGCGAGGAGAGGCTAAAGAAGCGATAATGGATGAGGAGGAGGTTGTTTTGACGAATTAAGGGGGGCGGAAGAGGTATGTGTACCCTGTGTTGATGATTCTGATCCACACTATTCTAACAGGGGCTCATAGTTCGAATATTCTATACATCTGGTGCAACCCAGATGTACCGTGACCTAAGGCAACAACTTTGGGAGTAGAATGAAGCGGAGGACATTGTTGAGGTTTGTTGCCAAATGTCCCAAACTGTCAGCAAGTAAGGAAAGTATGAACACCACAGGCCCGAGGAACACCTCAGAAAAGAATGCCCATTCTGAGGAAGTGGAGAGATTGCCATTATGGACTTCGTGGTTGGTTCTTCCAAAGACAGTTGGGCAAGTTTGTTCTATTGGGAATGTGGCAGATGAACTAAGTCTGTATTGTCATTCACGGTTAAGGTGAGCTACAATGCAGAGCGAAGAGAGAAGTTAGCCAGGACTCTACATCTCAAAATTGTCTCGGTTGCATGGAGTTCACAAATTTCAATTCATATCAGGATAGACGTAAGCATTTTACGTCTAAGTTTTGGAGGACATTGCATGTGAATTCGGTACTAGATTGGACCTTAGCACTTGCATTTCACCTCAGACCGATGGACAAGTCTGAGGGGGGGGCAAGGAAAACGATTCAAGTATGGAAGATATGATGTCGAGCAGTGTTGATAGAATTCGTGGTCATTGTCATTGGATAACTTCTTACCCTAGCGGAGTAGAGGTTTCGTTTCAACAATAATAGCTATACTAAGTATTTGTATGGCTCTTTTGAAGCATTGTAGTGGGAGGGAGTAGGGTCCCATTGGTTGGTTTGATGCATTAGAGGTTAGAGGCCCTTGGGGTACTGACCTTTTGAGGGATTCGTTTTAGAGAAGGTGGAAAATCTATTCAAGAAAAGCTTTTAGCGCTCAAAGTAGGCAAAAAAAAGGAGTATGCAGGATCGAAAGGTTAGAGGACTTGGAGTTCATGGAGGGTGAGTGTGAGCAAGTCTTGCTGAAGGTTTCAACCATGAAGGGTCTTTTTTGTGGTGTTTGTGTGATGCGATTTGGTAAGAAGATGGTAAGATTAGTCGAGGTATATTGGTCCATTTGAGAAGTCCTGAAGCGAGTAGGGCGAGGGTGGCTTATGAATTAGCCCATGCCTACAGGGCGGGTCAGGAGTGCCACACGGTATTTCATGTGTCTATGGTGTTGAAAAGGTACCGGGGGATGGAAATACATCATTCGTTGGGATTCAGTTCTGCTTGATGTGAGGAAACTTGTCTTATCAGGAGGAGACTTGTTTGCCATTTTAGATAGAGAAGCCGCCAACAAGTTGAGATCGAGGGAAGAGATTGCGTCCTTAAGGTGCATTGGAAGAATCGACTAGTTGAAGGAATACACTTGGGAGAAGAAGGAGGCTGAATATGCAAGGAAAAGAACCCACACTGTTTTTACGATTAGGGTTTACTTTTATCACTATGTTTTTTCCTCGTGATTCTTCGAGGGATGAACGATGGGTAAATTGGTTATCTTATTGTTAAGACCTGTTTCGCATTTGAGCAGCATATTTATGCGGGAAAAAAAATGGCGAGTAGTCGACGGACCACACGATGTGAAATGAAACGTCATGGGAGGACAGGACCGTCGGTGGGGTCTCGTTCCAAAATACTTGAGAAATAGGAATTTGGGTACAGAGAGCCGACTATCTGCACGTCACGACGGAATGGCAGGCCGGACCATCGTGGGCCACGACGGAAAGTAAAGACTCATTTCAAGGAAATTGAGCCTCTGAACTCTGTGATTGGAACGCAGGCCGGACCAAGCAGGCACGATCTGGCCCGTCACAGGATGCGTAATCCCAGGGATGGGTCGGATTTCTGATTAAGTAATTGTAAGGGGCTCGGTTTGGACTATTTCCGCTTTTAATATAAAAGTAGTGGTTAATGTTAATAAGTCTTAATTACTTGGGGGTAAAAGAGGTAAACTTTAAGTCATTAGTGGGTTATTATGCATCCTTCTATTAATTTATATGCTAATTAGGGTAAAATAAAGAGGGTTTGGAATAAGAAAAAAACAGAAAGAACAGAGAGAGAAGGAGCGATTACAGACAGAGGGCGAGAGAGAAGATACGAAAGAGGAAGGGAAAGCAGAGACTTTTGAGAATTGCTTGCGATCACCTAATCTCGGTGGAGGGTAGGTTATGGTTTTTCTACTATTCGTAGTAAATCTTAAGCGACTGACTGTATTGGTAGTATTGTAAACCATTCTAGATGCTTAATTGTATGCTTGTATGAATGTTGTGATTATACAATTGTGATAAAAGAAGCATGATTGAAGCATTGAATCGTAAAAAATCTTGAAAGGACTTTGAAATCCTAATCTACATGTTAATGAGACATTGATAAGCCTTGGTATAAAAGATAGGCTTGATGACTAAAGTAAGAAGGTTAGGGGATCGTTAAGTGTTGTCACGAACCGCAGTTAGATAGAATTTTTAGGGGATGAGGTGTCACGAACCGAAACGTCGAATTTGGGTGGATAGGGGTGTCACGAAATCGAAACGTAAAATTAGGGGATAGGTGGGCACAAACCGACACGTAAAATCGGGGGAGATCGGAGGTCACGTACCGACACCTAGTAGTAGGGGAGAGGAGTGTAACGTACCGACCAAGAGGAACAAATATAAGGAATTCTTGAAGATGTTTAATCTACTCACTTAATGAACTAATTCCCAATGGGTATGGCAGTGAGGCTTGATTCCTCATGGTGAACTTCGGCGGGCTATAATGAGTATAGAACTTGTTGTTGCCTCACATGTTGGAGTATTAATAAGTTTGATTTATTGGATATTAATGAGATATATTGTTTTATATTTTGTTTGGCAGATGACAAATACTCAGTAATCATGTTCTGTACTGACCCCCTCCTAGTAGCTTCTTTCTTTGTTATATGTGGAGTGCAGCAGAAAAATAACCGCCGTCAACTCAACCGCAACTATAGCC
>JAKWJA010000373.1:0-17912 GCA_027704765.1 Solanum habrochaites
AACAAGGTTATGTATAGACAAACAAAAACAATCAGCTCTACATGATTAAAAAACAAAGAGAAACACAAATCAAGCAGCCAACAGCAAGGTCAGATCTACAGAAGCCCAATAGAATCAGATTTTTAAAAAAAAAAACACATCAACACGGACATACATATATGAATCTCAGATAACTTGTGTTGATTTGATTTGAAGAGGAAAAAAACAAAGAAAACCAATGAATATCCATATAAAAGTAGATATAGTAAGGATACGATCAGCAGATGAGCACAGCAGGCCATTCCGAGCTGAGAATCTCAACAGGAGAAGCTGTAAAACCCTGAAGATGAAGAGGGTTTAAGGAAGGAGATAGAAACCCTAGAAGAGAAGAGATGGGTTCGAGAGAGTTGCACAGCCGCAACACACGTATAGAGAGAGAGACGAAAAAGAAACAAAAAAAAAACCCACACAAAGAAAAGTGTAATAATGGGTTGGGGTTAAAAATTGGCGCTGCGCGAGAGCGCGTTAGCATTTTGTTTCTGTACACGGTGTGCTTCCTCCCCTCGCCCACGTCTTTGCTCTTCGCCCCTTTCCTGTTCCTCTCTTTGCCCCTCTACTACTGCCCAATCTCATTTCCGCTGATGTGCCCATTCTTCTCCTTGGTCCCTCCATTTCGCGTTTTTTTTCCCTCGGCCCCCCCTTTTCTTTTTTCTGATTCTTTTCGTTTTGGTTGTCCTATTCTTGCCCTTTCCTTGCCTCGCCTTCCCCCCCTCCGCACCCCCCCCGCCCTTCCGCCCGGCGCAAAAAATTAAAATAAAATTATTCACCCATTATTTTATATTAAATTATTGAATTTTACTATTATCTAATTTAATAAAAGAGAGACATGTGTAATGAAGTATGGTTAAATAAGTTAACTATACATTTAAACACATGACGATCATTGTATTGACTTAATACTATAACACTACTCGATGTGAAAAGTTTTACCCATCACCAATAATACTCTACTAATCACTATGTTGGTTAGTATTTTTGGATACTTCAGGTTTTTTTAAAAAAAAAAATATTATATACTAATTAATTTGTTATGATTTCACTATTCTGCAAATTATAATTTGTTTTTAGAAGTGTACAAAATTCCGGGGGGGGGGGGGGGGGTGGGGGGGGAATAGGCAATTGACCCCCTACGCCTATTATCGAATTTCCTACTATACATTTATACTCCATTAAAATACTATTGCCTTCAAACTACTTTAAAATGAAAAATGTAACTCCACAAGTGTTAACCGGACATAGAAAGTTGCCTATTTTATTTAATTTCCTTTTTTCTCTTTTTCTTTTGTTTTTCTTTCTTCTTATTGTAGCTATACAACTATATCTTTTTTCATTGTGAAAGCTTTATCGATGAATGTTTGGATAAAAATTATCAATAACTAATGAATTTTATGAATGCATAGTTTTCAATAGGCTTATTTAGAACATATCTAATAAATTAAATTTATTTTTTTAAAAAAAAGTACTTATTGCTTAATTATTTTAAAGTTATGAACTCAAGAGAAACAAAATCAAAGTGAAGTAACTGTATATTTAAAAAATATTTACAAACTTGTTAGAAGACCCCACCCCGGACAAAAAATAATTTTTTAAACTCTTTACGTCTTTTCCTCAACCATGGAAGATCACAATCAAAAACTCAAATTTAACTTAATCAAGAAAAATTTAGAGAGAGAAAGAATGGGAAAGAGAGAGAGATTTCTCAAAATGGCGTTACAAATTGATCTAAAATTGATTTACTCATCCGCAATAGTTTGATTCGTCAACAAAATCGCCTGCGATTGAATTTGATCTCGAACATTCATGACCTATTTAATGTGTATATGAAGTTATCTGATGAAGAAAATCGCACTTAATGTACAAACATATGACCACGATTGTTGACTTGTTTGCATGAAAGCTGTTGATTATGGCTGCTATCTTCTATGCTCTACAGATTCAGAATGGATAAAAAAATCACTCCAGAGTTTTTATTTTTTATAACTGTTAGAGATATATGAATTTATTGAAGTCCCCAAAAATGTGTTATTATATTTAGGATTGGCACACCAGAAAACCATTGGCCCTTTGGGGCCATAACAGGATGAGGACGAGAGCATTCCCACAGTGTGTGTGTGTATTGACCTGTAACATACATGTGGTCAAGTGTGTTTATTTCACCACAAGATACATGTATGGTAATGACGTTTTAGAAAGGAAATAATTTCACCTTAAAATAGTTTAAGGTATAGTAGGACCCTCGTAAAGTATAAGTGTGTAGTGGGAATGCGCTAATAGATTGGGGGGTCATTTGACGATTTTTGTAACGGCGGGGTTTCATCGTTATAGAAAAGGCAAAGGGAAAAAATTTTGGGTCAAAAAACGTTTTCGTAGTAACTTAAAATTTTCCAATCTAGTCAAGATTTGGATGAAATTATAGTCATTAAGGTGTAGGGAAATCTGGTAACAATCGGGTGAATTATTTAAGATTTTAATTTCATGAATAGTTACATAAAACGTTAATAAACTCATACGACTTTATGGAATTAGATTGGGGCGAGTAGAACTCTCGAAATCGATCTTAGCGTAAATGAGATTTTTTGAGTGTTGTTGGTTAAAGGTGTTGTTGTGAAATGGGGGTCTTGGAAATAATTAAATAGATCACTGGTTCCATGCAAGCTGTTTTAGCGGGATTTGTGTCGCTCTGGCAGAGCCGTTGCACCGGGGTGAGGGCCGTTGTGGTGGGCTCGACGCGACTTAAGGTCGTTAATAAACCCCTAAACGACCTTATTATGCACTTTTTGACTTTTAGAGCTAAGGAACGAATCTCAGATGACTCCTACTCGTTTTTCACCTTTTTGAGGCTAAAGGTAAGCTTTTCACTCCCCGATTTCTTTTTGATCCGTAAAATACTAGAATGAGGGTCCCTCTTGCTGGGTCCGGGTTTTCTCTCTCAGATTTTATGGTGGAAATACCCAATCAGCGATACTTTGGATCTCAATAGGAATGATTTAGAGTTTCATCATTGTTCTAGATTTTGGTGTAATTAGCGATTGTTGGTGGGTTGATTCCCGCGTTTTATGATTGTTTGTAGACCAAGAACAAATGGAACGAATTCGAAAAGAGAAGGATCAAGATTTTAGGGTTTCAAGCTTGTTTCGAGATAGGTGATGATTGTGAGTCTATGATTGTATAATGTATGTTCTTGCTTCACTATGATACTTTTATGTATATGAATGTTGCATTATTAATCACACTTATTGTAAATGAGATAAACGAATTACTACATGACAAGAATCACCTCTTGATTGTATGACTTGAGAGTGTACTTGTGTTTGTGATTGTGGTTTGTTGATGAATCGTATTACCACGATCCGGCATAAAAATGAAATTAGATTGCCACGTTCCGGCATAACTATGGGATCGAGTACCACGTTCCGTTATGCTAACAGTTGGGTTTGGGTACCATGAGAGGACCAACTACTTGACATAATGTGTATATTGATAAATGTGAAGTTGATCATTGTTTATAAATATTAATATTGTAGATGTTGACATTATATGCATGTGATTGAATGTTGTTTGACCTTGCTTATGTTGCACTTAGTGGGATAGAGCCGTTTGATCCACCAATACAGTTGGTTGTGGTATTGAACTACTGCCTTGCTCTTTTTTTGTTGAGTATAAAGGGCTCTTCAAGCGGCTATTGACAACCTCATCTTTGCAGATCAGTGATCGTCGTTACAAATTCAAGGATGAGCCAATTCTTCCGGGCTACCATGAAATTCTCCTTCGTCTATGTGCACCATTTTTGGACCTAGACATTTATTTTAGTTAGTTGATTATTTCATTAGATTGGGATTGCATCCCTTCTTGTTTAGACTTTGATTTATTGTTAGGATGTTTTGGTACATTGACTTTCAGTTTCTAGGCATTACTTTCACAATGTTAGTTTATTATTGTGACACCTTTGTTAGAATTTATGGTCGATTTCTTTCCTTAGTATTTGACTTATTTCGTATCCTTAAATGCTTTAATTTTTAAATTAGTTGTTTGTTTGGGTTGTAGTACTAGTTCTCCCATCGAAGAGTTATGGTGGGTGTCAATCACGACGATCTGAGTCATGATAATTTTTCTCAATAAAATGATATGGTTTTTATTTCTAGCGTTATTAGATGAACATTTCTTTATGATTTTTATAATATAAACATTACAAGTATATTAGCATTATCAATTTGATTTAATTTTTTAGTATTGAGTTATTAGGTAAATTGATAGTTCCTTATAAGGTTATTCATGGGGTATAATAGTTTAAAAAAGTCAACGAACCGCACTTGAACCAAACCAATTAAAAGTTGAATTGATTTGGGTTGATTTGGTTAATTTTAAAAATCGATCTATTTGGTTTAGTTTTGATTTACCAAAAGACCCACAAAAATAACCAAATCGAACTGAGAATATATATATATATATCTCTATTATACTATATCTATCATATCTATATAACTCTATATATATATATATTAACCTAGCATAGATAGATAGATAGATATTGTTAAATCATTAATGAAATGCATAAGTAACCCCAAAAACCCCAAACCACCATCAGCCCTACCTATGCTTGATCTCCGAGACATCACTTATATATAATAAGGTCCTTATTAACCCCCCTCAACTTACTTTAATAATTTGTACCCTTGTTTGGTTACATGGTACTGGCTTTAAAAAAAAATTTCACACAGCTGGGCCCACAAGATAGTGTCACGTAGGCCGAAAAGGGGTAGAAAATTATTTATAAAATAAGTTCAGGGGGTAATAGGACCTTAGTATAGTATAAGTATGTCTTTGAGATTTCGGGTATAAGTTGAGGGGTACTTGTACATTTTCCCTATAAAAAAAATTAAATGAAATTTACCAAATTTATGAGATATGTTAATTAATTGACAAGCGATATATTGATAAATATGTATATATGGAAGGGATATATTCATCTTGAAAAAATAATTTTATGCTCCTCTTCTACTTTGTTTTAAAAAGCATAATTTTTTGGTTTCATTCTGACTGCCAAAAAAACTGATTCTGCTTCCACTTAAAAACAGTTTTAATGATTTGTCAAAACGCCTTAATTTTTTGAAAAAAATACTAATCTCAAGATAAGTGTTCTTGGCCTCTCAACAATGTTAAAAAAGACACTTTGTCTTCAATTCACATTACTGGCCTAGTTTTTTTTATTTGTGTTGCACTTGTATAGTTTATTTCATATTAGTTTTGTATATTGTGTTCTACTTTTATAAGCATAATATAAATTTATGAGTTTAATTCTATTGTTGTGTAAATTATTGGAGAAGTCATATATTTGTTTTTGAGGAATAATAGCAAATCAACATTGAGATGTGTACCTTGAAATATGCAGCAAAAATCGTTGATTTTGTACTTTGACAGAATTGCACTCAAGTCTCTCTTTGAATCAATAGGAAACAAAGATCTTTATTTACAAACGAAAAGTCTGCTTTATGTGTTGATTGATTCGTCTGAGAAACTCACTTCTCTGTTTCCTAACTGATCGCTTGTTTTTGGTAGTGTGTTTTACATGTTTTCCTCTCAACTTTTTCACGTTTCACGTACTTTAAAGTTACTCCCACTTGGAGTCTTTTAAGGAATGGTTGGACAGTTACATAGTAATTGTTCTGCCTTATCCTTCAAAAGGATTTATCCAAATTAATTAATTGGATAACGCATAAAACAAATCCGGTGGGTTGGGTCTGGCACATTGGCGACCCATTATCCAAAACTTCAGTTTTTATTGAGTATTTTCTTATTTGCTAAACCAAAATTGAAGCTTTCATCAAGCCAATAATATCGATAGACCAGAAAACACTTTTTTTTTTATTGATTTGTTATTATGTTACATCTTTAAAGGGGAAATGTACAAGTACCCAAACCAATGCCCAAATCTCAAAGACACACACTTACCTCTACTAACGTCCTATTACCTACCACCCACTAACTTATGTTGTAAATAATTTTCTACCCCTTTTCGAACCTACGTGACACTATCTTGTGGGCCCACCACGTGTTGCTATTTTTTTCAAGCTAGTGCCACGTAGGCCGAAAAGGGGTAGAAAATTATTTATAAAATAAGTTTAAGAGGGTAATAGGACTTTAGTATAGTATAAATGTGTCTCTGGAATTCCGGGCATAGGTTAGGGGTACTTATGTATTTTTCCTATTCTAAAATTGAAAATTGATACTACATAAAATCGATTTGAATTGACTGATGCACAACCCTAATTTGTTTGACTGTAACTGATAAATACTGATATAAAAGAGAATTATGAATTCAAACTTTGAAAGAAGTATCTCAATCATATCATTTAACACCTTACACATGCAGAAATATTCAAAAGAAAGTACAATCACATTATTTTGTTAATCAATTATAAAAAATAATGGCATTTCAATAAATAAAATAAAAAGTAATTTAAGTTTTAATGTATAAACACTTAATTTGTATTTACTAATATTATAATAATAACATATGAATTTTTATATAGTACCTTGGTATAATAATGGTATTTGAATTAAAATGTGTAAATATTAAATATCGTATCAAAAATAAATTAAAAAATTGAAATGTATACTTAAATATCATAATATTGAAATTATATTATTAAATATTTCAATTTACAATATAATAGAGTATTCATCATACTACGTCCACCTTAAATGTTTATTTTGATCAGTCTTCTCATCTGATTTTGTTTTGTGGATATTCTCGCAATTTAATTGCAGTTGCATTAACCCCTTCGCTAAGGAACCATATAAATGAAGAGGAAAAAGTAATACTCACTATGTTGATTAGGGTGAGCATGGTAGGATATTGATAATTTACATTCAATAGTTTTATTTTTTATTTTTAAAATATTAGATTATGTATCATTATAGGAAAAATGAATAAGTACCCTCCTAAATAGATTATGACAAAAATTCTAGAGACACACTTTAACTATTGTAAGATCCTATTACCTCCCTGAATTTTTTTTTATTTTTTTTGTAATTTTGTGCACCTTTTTGGTTGACGTGACATTCAAATATCTCTCACGGGCCTTAATTGCATGGAGTCACGGAGTGTGTCAAATAAGACAAAAGGTATATAAAATTACAAAAAGAAAATAAGTTCAGGGGGGTAATAGGACCTCAGTTTAGTTAAGATGTGTCTCTGAAATTTTGGTCATAGTCTAGGGGAGGTATTTGTGCATTTTCCCATCATTATATACTAATTATTTGTTACGATTTGATATTTTAAGGTATGATAATTTGGTGCTTATAGTTTGTTTTAGGGGCGTTACAAAGTTGAACCAACCAATAAATCAAATCAAAAAAATATTATTTGGTTATTCGATTGATGATTTCTTGATGGTATTATAAGAAAAAGTTGTCGTTTTAATTTTGAGTTTTTAATATTGGGTTATGAATCAACCATAACCCATAAAGTATTAAGACTCTAGTAAGTAATTTATTACTTTGCCCATATATAAATATTAAATATTAATTACCAGTACCTATTGACTTACTATCTTGTCCTTTTAGTATTCAATTCACTTTTTTTTCTATGTTTTTTAATTTGTGTTGCACTCGTATAATTCTTTTCATGTAGGTACTATATTGTTTCAATTTTATGAGCATTATTAAGTTAAATTATCGTTTTATAGTAATTAAATCGGGGTAAATTGTTAGAGAAGTCATAATATTTATTTTATGAGCATTTTCTTGTTGTTAGAACCGAAATCAAATTTCAAGGGACAATAATCGATAAACCAAAACAGAGAGAAGAAATAGTTTTGGTTTTGTTAGTACAGTTTAGTCTATTTTATACTGAAAATCATAAATCGGACTCTAATGACACACAAACCATAATTGTTCGAGCTGCACCTTATTATACTACTGATTATGACTTCAAACTTTAGAAGAAATATCTCAATTAATATCATTTTAATTACCTTAAGCATACAAACCCTATTTTTTTTTAAAAAAAATACAATCAACTTCTTTTTTTGTTAATTAAACTACAAAATTAACGACATATCAAAGCAAATAGAGTAATTAAGTTTCAGTCTCTAAGCACTTAACTTTGGTAGTGCTAATACTATAATATAAAATGTTTCATTGTATGTCAGATTGATAAGCTTTTGATATTTCAATAAAAAAAAAGAAGTATAAATATCGAAACAATTCAACAATAAATAAAAAGAAATTTGAAATGTCTACCAAATAACAATATCGAAATGCATAGATTAAAATTCAAATTTCGTATGATCAGATATTATTGTCTATGCCCACCTTAATATTGATTTTGAATTGGTTTGATCTTTTCTTCTTCTCTTTTTTTTGGTCTCACGTGAATATACTTTTATTGTTATTCCTTAGTAGTTAGTCTTTATATTTTCTCATTTAATTTTTTGAGTACGCGTCTTTGTATTACTTGAATTAAGACATTTATATTTATCGCAATAATGGTGTGTCCTGATGGTTAATAGAGTGATTGAGAGTCATGATGTTTCAGGTTCAAATTTCATTGGAGATTAAAACACGAGTTGATTCTTGTCATCTATTCTAACTTTGGTGGATATAATTATCTAGTATATGTTATTAGTGAGAGGTGACATATATTTCGTAAAAATAGTTAAGGTGCAAGAAAATTGGCCGAAACACCACAATCATAAATTTCTTTTTAGAAAAAAACATTTATGTTTATCATCCATTTTTATATATTTTTAGGTGAATTAAAGTGAAAATTTCAAAACTTCATTATTAGGATTTTTAAAAGCTTGAAAGCTCATCAATAGGTTTTGTAATTTGTTGAAATTTTTGATAAATTAAGAATTTGTTGTATATCATTTTGAAGTTGTAGCTAAAATATCATCTTATATTTAAAAGTTGTTAGGTGAATAAAGTGACAATTTAAGACTTTATATTATTCAAGATTTTGAAAATCTTGAAAGCTAATCAATTAAGTTTTTTTATTTGTTGAAAATTTTGAGAAACTAATAATTTTTTGGGGAAATCATTTTTTAAGAGTTGTGGTTATTAAATTAAAGGAAAAATGATACTAACACGTCCCAAAAACTATGTCGCAAATTTCAAAAACACACTTATACGAGATAAGGTCATTACCCCCACCCCTTGAACGTATTTTTAAAGAATTTTCTACCTCATTTTGGCCTACGTTGCACTCGCTTGAAAAAAAAATTTCAACACGATATACGCGCTGAGCCACACAGATAGTGTCATCGTCGGCAGAAAAGGTGGGTAAATTTTTAATAGAAAATAGGTCAAGGGATAACTAGGCCTTAGTATAAGTAACAAGTTTGCATGTGAGTATCTCTGAGATTCGGGCATAGTTGGAGTACTTGTGCATTTCCCTTATTTAAAATAATTCAATAAAGTTTGAAGATTTTTAAAATATTTTGATCATTTCACATGAATTTTTGTGGATTTAAGTTTCGTAAGTAGATGAAAAATTTTAGTTTTTTTACATATATGAGTGGAGTTAACGTTTGATGATTTATTAAGGCATCATACATATATTGAACTCTAAACTGACTTCAAATTTTAACTTGACCTTTACTTTCATAATGCACAAACAAACTTTTAACCTCCAATTGTTTATAAAGTAAAAACATTAGTGCCTCTCAGACACAATATACGTAAGACATCACATAGGACAAAAAGTTACACGTAGGATGACATGTAAGACGTGTGTTTCTATTTGTTCAACTTTATACAAGTTTAAGTATTTACTTGTGCGTACCCAAAGTTGAAGGGAATAATTGTGATTCGAACCAAGTTAAAAAGCATATTTATATATTATGTCTTATTAAAATTTTAAACAAATTAATAATTCCTTAAGGATACTGTTATATCCTATTTTAACTCGATGTACAATGTTGGTGATTTTTATGTCTTTTTTTTTTTTAAAAAAAGAGTCACCACCGCATATATTTTAAATGACTAGGACACATATTTTGCTAAAGGCATAATACGTAGATATGCCCTTTAGCTTCACCTCATTTTACATTTATGCCCTCCAACTTTGAGTATGCACAAGGAGACACTCAAACTTATATAAGATTGAACAAAAAGACACACATGTGTTACATGACATTCTACATGGTAATTTGCGTCCTATATGGTGTCTTATGTGTATTATGTCACATATGACTCATGTGTCTTCTTGTTCAACTTTATGCAAGTTTAAGTACCTACATACACACTCATAGTTTAAGGGTATAAATGTAAAATGATGTCAAGTTAAATGGTATATTTATGTATTATGTATTTGCTAAAAGTATACTGAATTAACTCTATATTAAGATCTACTTAACCTTACGAGATTCTAGGTAAGGGCTCTAATTTATCCTAAAGGGAAATGTAAGACATCAGTTAAAAATAGTGAACCTGGTCAAACTTAGATTAATTAAATTTTTTTTTAAAATTCTAAATATGGATGTTAAAAGGGAAAATACATAAGTATCCCCAACCTATGCCCGAAATTACTGTCACATCCGTGTTTACCCCCTAGACGTAACAGGCGTCGTCGTCCTTTTTGAGGACTAAGACTAGCCCCTTAGTCTCATATTACATTCATAGGTTGCATGAAAATGCGGAAGGAAAATTTAAAACAACTTTATTTCATCTACTTGAGGTTACCTAGGACCTCTACATCACATTAATATATACGTATGAGTTATACATAGACCCTTCGAATAAAAAGGTTAGCATAGCCTTCTACTTTTATTGAGCATACAGTTATATTGAAAATAGCAAATAGTCTCAAAGATGTCTAATCTGCATACTCTAACCCTAATCAAAGGAATAAGTCACATATAGGTTTATAAAGTTGTACACGGATGAAAAGTGGAATGACATAAAGCTTAGAGAAGCAAAGGAAACTTCATAGGCAAGAATTGGCATCGCCCTCGAAAGTGAGGAACTACCCACTTAGATGATAGGAGAAGTATCCGGCCTTCTTCAAGCGTCCCCAAATGGAGCCTTCAACGATGGGAACCTAAATTTTTGAAAAAAAGGAAAAGAAAAATTGGGTTAGTACTCCACATGTATAAGTACGAGACCATAGGCAAATATAATAGCACAAACATTGGCTAAAAAGGGATTATTAGTCAAAACATGCCATTTCACTTTTAAAAGGTCTTCATGCATAATCAAGCAAGTCATAGAATTAACCCAGAACATGCGTAATTATCTAAACAAGTAATATTGTATCAAACATACTTGTACCCATGATGTACACAAACCTACATCAAGGAATAACATAAGTATGAATTAAGAGTTAATCGTATCTTAAATAAGCAAGACAACTACTCAGGAATATCATGAGTCAAACTAGTGCATGACCAAGCAAAAACTTCAATAACCTTGCTCAATCAAGTAACTGACAAGAAACCCTACACAATGTCCAACTTCACATACACATAACATTTAAGGATACTAACATCAACTTTAATAGTACAACCAATACATGTTCAAGGGATAATTATCACCATTAATTATATCATTTATATGTAGAATCAACCTGTATCACCATATACATCATTTCATATACATACAAATATCAATTCCTAAAGTTCCATCAAGGGTCACTAGTGCAAGACATTAAGTAGAGTCCCAGATACCCCCGACCTAGGCTAAGGGGTTAAACCTCTCAACGTCACCTTCCTTAGTTAGTTGTTGACCTCATTACTTTATTTTAATTTAGGAGAAAACACTTGGCCTTAAAAACCAACATAGGACCACAAGAGCCAAGTATGGAATCCCGGTGTTATAAAAACTTTACACGAGGGGAGCTGATCTCCGGACACAAGTAAATCAAACAAAACATAGTGTTCTAGGTAGATCCACTAGCTAGTCTCCCTATGGAGGCAAACAGATTCAAGAACTAAGAGTAGTATATCCTTTGATACCACGTGGTAATTGGGGGCCTCCTTACTCAAATGGGAATCCATTGGAGAGAATTCCTCTTTGAAGCAAACATCTCATATAAAGAATAAGGGAGAATTTTTCCTCTTTAGGAAGTCATCCACATTCCATGGTGAAAGTCATTCAGGCTAAGCTAGAGTCCCTTTATGAAATGTATTTACAGGCTTTAATTATCAATCAATAGCTTAATTTAGGAATAGGGTCTACCCCTTGGTTTCTGGATAATCATTCATCCTCAAAGCTCACTAAGAATTGAATGAGGATAGTGCTGTCAAACAAATTCATACCCCTTGTAGAACATCATATCAAAGCTCAGTAAGAAATTGCATGGAGATAGTCCTGTTATCACAAATTCATTATAAGTGAGGTAACTTATTAGCATATAAAGGCACATTGATGTTATCACCATCCTCATATTCACGTACCCTTTAAATCAACTCACAACATAGTCAAGACATTTCAATTTTTAACATTATACCACCACTATCATCCTAATATAAGACGTACTACAATATAAAATCATGACTTAACCCCAATTAATCACAATGGAAGTAAAGTTAGAGATTCCACGACTTACCAAGTCTTCGTCAGGTGTCTTCATTTAGGCGCTTATACAAAAAAAAAATTTCTAATTCAAGCCAATTTAGTGTTCAAACTAATAATTCCAGATAATCAAATGTAACAACACTAGAAGAGTCACTACACCATCTTCAATGCCAAATCAATGCTTATTGTAAAACAAGATTAGTGGGCCCAATTTTCAAACCCCTAGATCACTTCTCAAGATTAGTATGAAAGAAGAAAACAATTCATCTAATTGTTAATGATTGGGCAAACAACATATATTATGGGGTTTAATCCATATCAAGACAATGAATCTATCCACACCCAATTTTCATCAAGATCAAACCCCCCCCCCCCTGGGTTAAGGGTTAAAGATAATGCTTTCATTTAGGTCAAATCATCACAAATTACTATATCAAGTTAATTACAGTTACTCGATCCCATTATTATCCTAATAAACCATAAACAACTCGGTTCATACATCAAATTCGTTTAAGTGAGTGAAACCCACTTGAAAATTTCAAATTTCGAAATTCATTTGAAGGAACCCTTTGAGGAAAGAGTCTCAGAGTGAAAATTAGGATCCCAACCTTAACGTTGGTGGAGAGATTTGATGGGTGGAAATAGTCCCTTTCAAGCCCCCCGCCAAAAACCTCCCCTAGCTTGGTTGCAAGGGTGCTTCCAAATTAGAGAGAGGAAAGAAGAGGCCGAAGGAAGGAGTTTATTTGTGAAAGTCGGTTAGAATAATGGAGGGTTGGGGGTCTGAAATATGGGCGAGGGAGGGTTAAAGTAGTTAATTAATCGTGTCTTTAATCCTAAATAACCCATATAAACCCCTCTTAATTAATTAAATGAACCACCATTAAAAACATGCAGGAAAACCTCTAAACCTCACAGACGATAACCCGCCCGATGGGGAAGTCTGCGAGTCGATGTTGACAAATAATTTGGCCCTCCACTATTGAATTAATTTTCAAGCTTCCTGAATTTTAAAATAATTTTGAAATAATTATTCCGAAAAACAGGATGGACTTTGGAATCATTTTCCATGCAATTTTTCCATTTTTTTCTCCTGCTATAAATACAGCTATATATACTCAAAAATATAAAAATTGTATTGATTTTTCAATTTTTGATAAAATTTAGAAAAATTATTTTCCAAAATAAAATTTCAATAAAGTATGCATCTTCTTTCTTTAAAATTGATCTTAATCTTTCTTTCGATACTAATTATTCGTGTGGTAATGTTAAGAAGGATGAGTAGTTAGTTGAGTTTATTATTGTCTCATCCAAATTTTGAACAAATTTGAATTAATTGAACATCAATTGGAATTTGATGGAAACTATAAATCTCGCAAAGGACAGTGTTGCCCTTTGAAACCATCATAATGGGTTTTTATGTGTTGTAAATTAGGGGGTATCTAGCATTATTATGTAGTTTCAATTCTCAAGTTATGGCATAAGAGTTTGATTTTCTTTATAACATTAATATATCAACGTATAGCATTTCTTAAATTAAAATAGTGTTAATATTTATGCTGTAAAATTAGACGAAAATAAAATAAAAAAATGATTAATTAAAATGGTATCATTTCCGGTGATGTAGTAATGTTTATGTAACTCGATAATAAATGTGAACCTTTAGGATTTTAAAATATATTAATTATAGATAGGACACTTAATTATCTCAATTCGTTTTTTTTTTTGTTATGACTAATTAGTTTTGCTTTTATCCTTAAAAAAATTGTATTCTGTTATCTTCTTTCCATAACCGTGTACATTTTCTTTTCTAGAAAATTGAAATATATTCATATATTCGAGTAGTTATGTTCATATTGTATCATTTTTTTTTGGAAAAAACAAGAACAATGAAACTTGAGTTTGACCAGTTTAATTTGGATTCTGATGAGAGAAATGTGTATTTTAATTTTTTAACATTGGTGCAAACTGAATTCATAGGTGGGTTATTTTTAAATTTATAATGTGTTCCGTTTTTTTTTCCCATGTTATATTGCATATGTTCAATTGATATATTTGTGTTGTGAGACATTTATTCAGTGGATTCTACTAATAAATATTTTCCTAATATTAAATGGCTTTTTCATGTGTAATAAAACGAAAGAATGATGTAAATGTTGAGTTTACTGCGTTAATTATTAGTTTTTAAACGTTAAAAATTTTACAGTTTTTGATCAATTTGCAAATTTTTTGTTTTTGAAACAGTTTTAGAACTAGTGAAAAGTGTAGAACAATATCTGAAATTTGTATTAATATGTATTAAATTTAATATTTTAGATACAAAATAGTGTATGAACAATATATACGAAAGTAAATGTTTATAGTTGTTACGTAGCTGTATTGATTTGTAATATATATATGGAATTCTGTATAAAAATTGAGTTAACTGGTATATTTTTTTTAGGAAATTGGATACAGTTGAGTATGAAGTGTCATTTAGATTGGATGGAGTAGTTAATTGTGTAGTGTGGATGCAGTATTGTGTATAAAAATTGGTTTAATTTTGTATTAATTAACTTTGTATTGCATATATATGTGCACTGTAGATAAATTGTTATGATTTGTGTGCAGCCCCAAAACGGTCCGCGGACTGGCACCCACAATTACCCTCCTATGTGAGCGAAACAACCAATCTAAACCTTAACCATTTCAGATTGTACATTATCACTAGAAGTAATGCGGGGGGAAAAGACTTTCCTCTAACCTGCATTAGTAAAAACCATTCAATACTTCTAAAATTCAACAATCTATTATTCCCAGAATCTGTGAAGTCATCACCAGAAGAACACATATGATCCAAAATTAATAAAAAAAGAGTATTCTAAAAGCTAAAATAACAAAAGCTAGTCTATGCCGGAACTTCAGCATCAAATACAAGACAGAGGAGGAGATCCCGTCCAAGCTAGCGATTAGCTCACCGAAGATCCGGTCGGTGACGAAGACTGGCTAGCATTGCGTGGTTGAGTTGAGAAGACGAAGGACACGTTTGCGGCAATCCACAAAAGACGAGAAGAAACAAAAAGTAGGGGGGGGGTCAGTACAACCACAAGTGATGAGTAGGTATCATCGGACAACTCAAAAATAATGAAAGCCAATAATATCTCAGATAACATCATTAAATCAACTAATATTCTTAACATGTGATAGCAACAAGTACAAACATCAATTTATAGCATCACCCGAACATATCTGTGGGGACCCTCAAGCCTTCCATACAATACGCATGTGGGGACATGTTCTTAGCGTTGGAGGTTATTAGTATCTTTAAGATTCATTATTCTTTTTCGCTTGTGTCGTTACGTGACCACTCCGTATCACCCTACTATATGGTCGGGAACGGGACACTCCGATCCCCTTACTACTATGTGTCGGAACGTGACACTCCGATCCCCTAATTTAATGTGCAGTACGTGACACTCCGAATCCCCTACATCGACGGTCTGGTTCTGACACACGTCCCACTAATTCATGTGATCGGTACGTGACACTCCGACCCCTAAAATCTACGGGTCGGTTCGTGACCACCCGTCCCACAATCTTATGGTCGGTACGTGACACTACGATACACTAATCTCATCTAGTATGTTTCTCATCAAGCCTTCTTTATACCAAGGCGTCATTATTCCGCACTTTAGTTCCATCAAGCCTTCTTTGATATCAAGGATAATCATTAACAAGAGATAGGTTTTTATCAGATTTGGGATTCATAGCTTCATCAGGCTGTGTCGACAATCATAATATATAAAATCACATCATGCATACACCAATTAAGCATAAGAGATCTATAATATACCAACCACAATTCATTCGCTTGTTAGGAGTTTACTAAGAATAGTGTTAAAAAACCCCATAATCTACCTCACCGAGACGCAAGTGATAAGCAAGATAGAATTCCCAAGCTTGTGTATTTTTTTCATCTTCTCTTTCGATTCTCCCTCTTTCCTCGTTCGATCCTCTCTCTTCTTGCTGTTCTTCTCTTTTTCTTATTCAAATCTTTTCTTTTACCCTATTATCATAAATTAAGTTTTAAAAGTGGCACGAATAATCACTAATAAACTTAAGGTACCTCTGTAACCTTCAAAGATATAGACTTATTAACATTAACCATACTTAATTAAAGCAGGAAATAATTCCAAAAAAAAAAACGCCCCTTAAATTAATTAATAGAAATCCGACCCGCCTGGGATTAGACAGCTGTGACGGGCCGTCGTGGCGTGTGGCGGTCCGTTCCTGCTGTCCGTCGCAAAGGGTCAGAGCCTTGATTTAGTTACAAAGTCTGTGTGAGGGGCCGTCGTGACCTGGAGACGGTGGCGCCTGCCATTTCGTGCGTGGCGGTTGCGAGAGTCGATTCAGTAACCCCAATTTCAGAAATTTCTACAGGTCATGGGACGAGACCGCCACGAGGGGTCCGATCGTGACATGACGTCCGCATCGTGGGCATCCGTCCGCAATCTGCGTTTTACCAGAAATAAAAATCTGCTGCTCAAAACGATCTCTAAAGAGGACCCGTTAACCACTTCGATACCAATTTCCCCCTCGTTAGTCCCGGAACGTCAGAGGGAAAAACAATGAGTGAATGACAAGGAAGTACTGAGTAGGGTAAACAGATGTGGGTACTTCTTTCTGATATCTGCCTCGACCGTCTTGCAAGTAGACTTCTTCAAAACCGGTCGATTATTCCATTGCAAACTATGATGGATGCATATCCCTTGACTCAATTAGCGGAATTCTCTATCTAAATAGAAACAGCCTCTTCCTCATCAGACAAATTCTCATCAAGCAACATGAAATCCCCAACGGCTAATTGTAGTTTCCATCCAATGGTACTTTTAAACATCGACAATGAATACCGTGATGACACTCCGGACAGCCTGGAGGGCAGCGCTTAATCATACGCCCCTCCCCCTACTCGCTCTAAGTATTCCAAGGGCCCAATGTAACCTTGGAATCAAGCTTTTCCTCTTTACCAAACCGCAATCACACCTTTCAATGGGCGAAAACTTCAGCAACAACTTGCTCACCTTCCAAAACCACTACCAGTCTCTACCTTTTCGGAAATTTTGGCCCCCATATGCTTTTGCCTACTTTGCGCCGCGCTAGCAGCTTTTCTTGAATGGACTTCACTTTCTCTATCGAATCCCTCAAACGAATCAGTACCCAAGGCCTAACCTCGAATTGCATCAAACTCCATAACAAGGGGGACCACATCTCCTACATACCGTGCTTCAACATGGAAGCCAGTCAACAATACTTCGAGTGATCGCTCTTATAGGTATGAAAAACTCAGATAAGGTAAGAAAAGAAGTTATCCCCAATGA
>JAKWJA010000374.1:0-14405 GCA_027704765.1 Solanum habrochaites
TGAGTTATAGCGCTATCATGTGCTAGAGGGAAATCACCCCGTAGGTTTGAATCTAGCAAAGCTCTTATTTCTTTTGAAGTTTACTGGTGCAACCTGGAGTCTTCATTTAAAGTTCATTTTTTGTTTCTTAAATCACAAATTTTAATTTTCTATTATGCAATAAGATTTTAGACAACCGTATCTATTAAGATTGAAGAAAGAAAAAATGTGTCAGAATGAGCATTAAATAAACTACAAACTTGATAGATTTATACATCTGTTAGGAATCTAACTAAACAAATAAAATGATTCTTATTTAGTCCTCGAACCAACCAAAATTCCAAAAAGACTAGTTAGGAAAATTAGTCAAGTTTTAAGTGGAAACTCTGTTTTAGAGGTTTAAAGAGTGTGAAACAAAGACAAATAAAAAATAAGAAGGAAAAAAATTAATAGTTTCAACATATGTTCATTTCTTAATTGAACATTTTAACATTAGTTAGTGTAGAAAATCTCACGAAAGTATAGAGAAATACAAGGATGTATCGATGATTAAATGTTGAGTTAACAGCTCTGTTACATAGGAGCAAGAGTCGTATTATAGTTATAACTAGGGGGTCCTACTTAACAATACAAATGATGACATGAGTCGTTATTATTAAAAGTCAAATATCTTATCTAGTCAACTCTATAATGTTCAGTAGTTAATGTATATTAACTTAGGAATTTAGTAGTCTAATCCTAGTATGATCCAACTATAAACTCGTAAACCTACTAGATGGAGTGGTTACCTTCGACATGTTCAATCCGTCATCAAGCGTCCCTTCAACACTTCACATCAATCTAGAGAGTAGAGGAATTGATCTCTAGGCTTGCTGCAAAACCAGTTGAAAACCTTTTTTAATAGGCTTTGGGATGAATATACATCAGTTGATCCTTAGACTTCACAAATGAGTAAGAAATTGTCCCCTTGACTTTCTCAAGAACAACATGATAGTCCAGTCAACATCTTGGTTTCTAGCATGCATAACAGGATTATTGTAATGTACAACGCAATCATTTACATACTAAACATAAGAACATATCGAAGAACCCACAATGTCATGAAGAAGACACAAAATCCAAGTTATTCTGTGGCAGTGGAGGCTAGTGCTCGATACTCAGCTTCAGCGCCGATCAAACCTACTGTGAGTCTGTTTTTGGAGGTCTAAAAAATACAATTTGCATCTAGGAGAAATATACTTGAGTTGATATCCAGTTGGGATACAACCTGCACGATCAACATCTTGAGTACCATACAACCTATGGTGATTGGTGAAATAATTTGTGCCAAGTTGTAGATTCCTTTGATGTAACCGAGTATCAATTTTTACCCCTTATAGATGTTCAATGTGGGATTATGCATAAATGGCTTGATAAATTCACAGCATGAGTGATATCAGGTGTTGTGAGGGTCAAATTTGAAGAATCCCTAATATCTTTGTAAAGATGCATATACAAGACTTCCACAAATTCATGCCACACCATGTTTGCTAGCAAAGGAGTGGTACATCCTTTGCCAAAAGTAAACTCTGTCTTGGACACATCTCAGCGACATACTTGCTTTGATTTAAGTGAATTCCACATATGAAATAGTTTACCTCAAATCTGGAAGAAGTGTAAAGGGCCAGATCTTTCATAGCGAACTTCTTTCAAGTTGTAGAACCAACTCATAAGGACATGAATGAATTACTTCCTCTGACAATTACATCATCCACATATAACAAGAGATAAATATTTTGCCTTTGTGAGTTGCAAAGTAAATAGGGAAGGGTTAGGTCTTACTACAAAATAAAACCAAAGTGTAGATATGATGCTAAAACTAAACACCAGGCTTTTGGGGCTTGTTTAAGACCATACAATGCCTTTTTAGTAGACATACATGCTTAGATGTAGGGGATCAATATTTTAAAAAAAAAAACCAGGAGGTGATCATGTTTACACCTCTCTTGTAAAAAGACTTGGAGAAAGAAATACATTTTGACTTCTAATTGTCAATTTTCCTTTGAAATGATAAACACATTGATAGCAACACACTACTAATTGTAGAGTAACCAGAAGATGAAATTTTTCAAAATCCAGCCCTTCAAGATGCGAGAATCCATTGCCACAAGTCAGGCCTAAACTATCTTATTGTACCCATCAGCTTTTAAGTTTGTCTTCAACACCCCTTTATCCAACCAAGGTCATACCATGAGATTGGCACAAAAATCGATGTTTGTTTACATATGTAAAACATTACTTTCTTCTTGATCGATTGCAAACCAATAAGGTGATTTTAGTGATCATTAGTAGTATTTGGTTCTAATCACAATGTCTGGGTTTTTTTTTTTTAACTGCTGCAAGCAACAAGTAACAAGTGTCGTTCCTTCGCCTGGTTCCTGTTAAGAAGTACCTTCAACTATTACATCAACCAAGATAGTGGACTAGAGTGTAGCATTGTCAAGTTGTTGGTCAAACTAATAAATCAACTAGAATGGTTTCTTGTGATGATTCCATTGGATGGACCGTAAGATCAACTTGTCTTCACTTTACTATGGCCAGATTCAAAATTTGCAGCTGGAGTTTCATTACTAATGTATGGATCATCAACTTCAACCTGTTCCTCAACATTCTGATACCCCTGAGAGGTCAATAAATACTCTAATCATCAATGAGTATATAGATGTACCAGCATTATCACCAGTAATGCGTTAGGGCTAGAACATGTATTTCTCTTGAATCCATCATTATCAGGTGTCATTAGTTTAGAAGAAAGATTAACAAAATGCAGGTGAGGTGAGACATCTCAATGTTAGTCTGGATTGATTTTGAAGACACATCTGGCGGTAATTGTTTTGATGAAGCATCAACTTGTCTGGATATGTAAACCCTCCTTGTATAGGGATGATAACATCTATACCTTTGTGCAAGTTTTTGTACCTAGAGCATACACCGATAGGTCTTTGATGAACTTATTGTTCCCGTAATATATGGAAAACATCTACACCCAAATAATTTTAGGCTGTTGTATCCAGGTTGTTCCCCATGAAATTAATAAACGGAGTCACCATCCATGTAGGATTGATTAAGCAATCTATTTATGAGAACTATTGCAGTGAGAAAGCTTCAACCCGTAGAAACAGAGGTATGTTAGAATGAAAGTAGTAGAGTTAGTTAACTCAGTCTCCACAATATGCCTATGTTTTTCTGTGAAAATTTCATGTTGTAGGTATTCTTGTGTTAGGAAATGAAATATATCTCACAATGCCTATATCTTCCAAATGCTAATGGAAGTCTATTTGGATAAATCTAATACATTCATCACCTGAAAAAATTAATCTCTTTAGCAAATTACTTTCCCACCATTTATGAAATATATTTCGACTTCTTTTTTCAAGGATAAATCCATGTATATCTTATGTGATAATCTTAAAAAATACATAATATTTCAATATGATGGAAGATTCGATAGGAGCTGGTCCCCATAAGTGAAGATGAATTTTCAATAAGGGTGTTTGTCTCAATTTTATCTGTCAAACCAAAAGGAAGTTTACAACTCTTTCTCAACTGACAACTAGAACAAACATAGGAATTTTATTCTAACTACTAACATTGATGCAACTATTATTACTCAAAAAAATTTAAAACTTTAAACTAGGGTTTCCTAATCTAGTATGCCACATGTTGTTTGACGTGTTCTAGTCGTGTACAACAGTCAAGGCGCAGAGATTGTTGTCTTGCAAAGTATAGAGTACATTCCTTTTAGATACTTTGTCCAGCAGTCTCCTTGTTCACTTGTCCTTTACAATAAAGTTAGTTTCATCAAATTCAAGAGTACAACAATTATCCTTTGCAAGCTTACTAATGAGAGTAAATTTTTGTTGATATAGGGACTCGTTGCCAGACTTCATTTAACTTGGACCTGTTCCAAATATGTTCCAACAAGTGTGTAATGTTTTTTTTGATTTAACTTTGAACCATTCCCCTAATTTGACATGCATCATATTGTCTCTTCATGATTTCAGTTTGGAAAGACTGTTTTGAGGACTCGTCCATTTCTGCCTGTTATTAGGACATGTTCCTTGTCCAGAAGGCTTGAGCATCTTTATATTGAATTTGAAGTTATTGTTTCCTCTTCTTTGAGAGTAGTTTTCCTCTTCCCTACCTCTTGGGGCAGAGAAGGTCAGTATGGTTTGTTGAGGACTTTTTTTTATGTCCTCCCTCATATAAAGGCCCTGAGAGCGATGAACAAAATGGATTAAGAGTGGATATGTTTGTCTTAATAAACATGACAGTCCTGATGAAGGTCTTGTAAATATGACCTATGACCTCTAGCCCAATTATCATTTTGTTATCTTCATCGACGGCTTGTGTGAATGGTTTGCTTAGGCCGTCACATATGCCTTTTAATTCCTAATGTATTCGTCAATTGTTTTGTTTCTATCTCACGCTTGCAGTGTTTTTTTTGTTTGAGATGGAATGCTGATCTTTAGTTGCTTGAAAATATGTTTCTTCCAGCAATTTTCACGAATCTCCTTGGCAGTTTGAGAAGCTACAATCACTGGTACATGTTTTCTTCTATCAAGGTGCCTGAAAGATATCCACTCCTTACGTAACACATCCTTTCTCCCATCATCAACAATGTTTTTATCTCAACACTCTTCTCGCCTATTACAATTCTCAGTAGTCTCAAGTGGAAACAGGTAGCTGCTTAACGTGTTCTGTGATGAATTCAGTTAATCTCATCACTTGAATTTAACGAGTCATTTGTGTCCTTCATAAAAGATAGTTCATTAGCTTAAGTTAATGAGTAGGACGAAAATAAATGATGAAGTGAAGAGGCGAAAGAGTTTTGGTAGAAGGGGGTCAGGTGGTTGATAAACTGGTTGTTTTTTTCCTATGATCTAATTGCTTAAAAATCGGAAAACTGTATTGCTCTGCTCCATGTCGAAATCTCACGAAAGTATGTAGAACTAAGGATGTATTGATTTTATAAATGTGGAGTTAAATTATCCTTAGATCGGTGAGCGTCTTATTCTAGTTATCTAGGAGTCCTTCTACAATACCAAATAATTACATGAAGTAGTATGTATTACAAATCAAATACATTATCTAGTTGATCTATAATATTCAATATCTAGTCGTAGTAACATAAGATTTAGTAGTATAATCGTGTAGACGCTCTAACTTTAACTCGTCAGCAGTCTGCTTCGATGGATCTGTTCGTTTAAGTGTTTTTCAAGTCGTCAAGGTGCATTAACAGTGTTAGTACACCTAATTGATTAAATAAACTTCGTGAAGGGTCAAGGCTAGATAGTTTCTTAAAATAAAACAATGTTGGAGGCCGAAATTTAATTATATTTTATTTTATGTGAGATTCAAATTATTTATTTATTTCTTTTTCATAAAAATAATTTTATATTTATGATCTTAAACTGAAGAATATTTATACCAAAATATTATTTTTAATCTTTGGGACTTCACTTATATGTGGAAGCTAGATATAAAAAAGTGATCCATATGAAAAAGTTCCTCAAATAAAACATTCTTTATTTTTGCTACAAAAAGCTTAGATATTTTATTGTTACTAAAAGTTAGGCCGTTCAATTTTTAGGGGACTAATGCCATATGCCTCATCTTTAAAGGGATTGAGTTCTCACCCTAGAAGAAAAACCCTCATTAAAACAACAAATAACAACATGAATAAACAAAACTTTCAAAAAAAGAAACATAGTATACTCCAATGATGGGGGTATCTAAATTCATGGGGTAATGATCGCCACCACACATTACTTTCTTTCCCCTGTTTCCTCTTATGTTTCGTTTTTACAACACTTCCCCTCTTTCCTCCCCCCTTCACCCTTCTTTTTTTTCCTTTCTCCTTTCTTTTTTGCTCCCCCCCTCCCATTACACTTCTGCATTCTTCTTATCCTTCCTCCTCCTCTCCCTTCCCCTACTATCAAGTTTTTAAATTATAGGCATATGATTTATCATTTCACAGTTTGATGGTTTGAGGTTTAATAGGGTTGGGTATGATTATTTGAATTAAAAAATCAATACCATTTTCATGATTTTGGTTTTATTATTAATAGCTTATACAAATTAATTTCATGATGTGTATTTTTTTATTCTGTTTACAAAAAAATATTGAAATCAAGTGGTAGTTCACAAATAATATTTTTCGTTCTTGAGAAAATAAATGGTAGGGGTCATATATACCCAAAAGAGGTTAATTGTTAAAAATTTTTACTAGTAATAGTATGTCCAGAGTTAAAGTTAGCGTCAAACATTGTTGCTACTAAAATTTCATACAAAAATATTTTTAATATAATACCAAATGACCACCTTAGTGCTGAAGGAAGTGTAAAGTATTATTTTTCCTATAGTGTTTTGATATAAGCACTCAATACAATAAATTCAAGTACATCATTCTTTTGTCAAGCTTTCAAATAATTTCTTTGTGCAATTTTTTAAACATGGAAAGGTTACATTTGCCTCCTATTATGCACCTTTCTTTTAATCTAGAGTCTTTTTGACATGGTATTTGTTTGTTGTTCGTGTACTTTGACATTACCATTGTACTTTTGTTACTTTCTACAATGTCATGCTCTCGGATGAACAAGGACTTAGTTTACCTTCTCATGTCAACTTACGCAACCTTAACATTTATTTAATCGCATGACATTCTAAGTAAGGTTGTCTTTCGAGATGTAGATGTTGTTAGAGTCGTACATTCGAAGGCATGGCAATGTATTGCTGGAGAATCCCATGTGAAGTTTGCTCAAACAGTGTGGGAACCGGAAAACCCAGAGGACATTGACGTCCCTTACCATTGGATTTATTCCAATTACTTGGAGAGTTTCCTCAGTTTCATAGAGGAATAATATTGAAGGTCACCTAATATTACTAGCTAATCGTTGTTCATGATGTTGATCGTTTTGATTTTTTCCCTCACACTGATCATCGTCAACATTTTGTCCTTACTTCCATTTACTTATCCTCCATACAGGTTGCCTAACTTCTTTTTTAAGTGTCAGCATTGAGCATTTGTATCTCAAGGAATTGTGAAATACAACTTCCATGTTTATTTACGGGATTTAATAAGTTGATTAGGCTAATATGAAATCTGTAAGTTATCTTTGATACGTTATGTTGATCTCTCATTGCCCGTTTCTGAGAGATTTGGTGCTAAAAGACATAGACAATCTGTAACCCCTGAGTATTAATGATCCGAAGCTAAGTTCATTTGTCTTTCGTGGCATATACAATTGATACATCTTGAGTGTCCCTGTTCTTGCCAATGTTCTGTATGAGCCTTAGAGAATTAGTTCTACAAGATGAGATGATTTTGTCCAATATCTTTTGTGTCTATTCCTTGTCTCGAGTGTTTTCAGCTTGGATTTTTTTGAGGTTAATTGTACTCATTTTACTTAATGTTAATGCAATTTCATGTGTACTTTTTTTAGACATTTGAATTAATCTGATTTGTCATTTTATTCATAGGTCGATAATGATCAACTGAAGTTATCCAACAAGGTTCCATCAGATCTTAACGTCTGAAACGCCTATTCATTTTGGATGACTCTTTGGAGAGTTTTTTTGACTTTAGTTTGCGATTTGCATAATACAAAGCTCTCAAATTGGAAGAAATTGAATCAAGTTGGTCACTAATGTTTATTTTTGTCTCTATCGTATCCAGTTTTTATATTGGAATGAATGACTTGATGGTTTTTTCTTGATTTTTTTAGGAATGATCCTTAGTGATGGAGATTATTTGATCTGTGCCCAGGAGGTTGTTTTGATAAGATTCCTGCAAGATTTTTCGGATATCAATTAATCATCGGGGACAAGTTAAGTTCTGATGATGAATTAGAAAGAGGTTGAATGCATCTTATCAAGGTTTTATTGGAAAGGAAAAGTCTAAGCACAATGGTGTGAAAATGGTAAATCAAGCATCGTCTCAAATGGAAACTAAACAAACTCTCAACGTACTCGCGGAGATAAAAAAGTTTCCAAGGGCATCATCTAAAGTAGAATTTGTGTATCTTGTGATAGTATCTTATCACAACTTCTTAATCTGGCTAAAAATATTATGGAGTACAAACAAAACGAAACGTTTGGTTGATGGTGTAGCATGGCCTGTGTTTTTCCTTTGGTTTAAGGTACTATAAAGATTTTATCTGCTTGGAAACATAGAATTGTGAACCTGGATGATGTTTTGATACTTTTGGGAACAGAGATGGTTTTTCATTGTCATTCTTGTTATTGATTAAGAGTTGGTTGTTTATTTTGAAGTTAGTTGTGTGTTAGCAGAGAACTAACAAAGATTTTGCATGACAATCTTGTTTATGATTCCATCTATGAAATAAGACATGGTGGACGAAGTGGAACTTCACGAACTATTCAGATAGAACATGAAAAACACATGATGATTTACATATAAAACTCGCAAAAGGAAAAAAATCATGAAACTTAAATGTGTCTTGATTATCTTTTCCCTTAATTTTTTCTGTACATATATGTTCTCTCTATTTTAATATATCTGAGGCATCTTAAATAAGATATATTACATACTTGAAACATGTAGATGACCGTATGATATACAAAATATTTAAACGAGAAAATGTATAGTATTAGGAGGTAAATATATATACTCTAGAATCATTAAAAAAAACGAAAAAAAAGAAGTTTTAGAGTTTTAGTGTTTTAAATACGAAATCACCTTTGCCTTATTTCAATGGGGGACACCAAAGGTACGATTTGATTTATATTTTCATTAAGTAAAAAACCTTAAACTAAATATTTCATTTAATTAGTTATAAAAAACTATCAAATCATATAAAGTTGGATTTTTTTCGTTTCGACTATTAGTTAGTCTTTTGATTTATTTTATATGTTTTTTTATAATTACAGAGTGATGAAAAAGAGATCAAATATATTTCAAAATTTTTTAAAAATAATAAACTCTGCCAATGAATAGAAAATTACTTTCAACGGTCAGTTTGAGAAGACAAAGAGAGTAGAGTGTTTCACATTTATCTCTCTCAGGTGCTTCTTCTTCTTCTCTGTTTCTTTACTTATTATTTTCGTACATGTTAACACAAACTCTCTGCGTTTATAGGTTCTTGTTCTTAGAATATTGATATCAAGATTGCATTTTTATTGTTTGGTTATGCTAAGATGGATGATATTGAAGTAGGGTTTGCTTAAAACTTGAGGGGTAATGGTTTTCACGGACAGGTGCGTTGGGTAGTGTAGATATATCATGGATGTGTTCAGTAGTGGCGGTGGGTTTGGTGGTTATTAGGATTTTCACTAGGTTTAAAATGGGAAAATAGTGTTTTAAGTGGCATTACTAAAAAAAAGGAACTTATTGTTACTGGATTTGATACACTGAGTGTTTGGTCTTTCGGAGGAAAACTATCTTGTTTATCAGTCACACTGTAAATTGTTAGTGTGTACTCTAACCGACAATTTGAGATTCATTACATCATTGTGGTCTTGTTCCATTTTTTTGCCAGATTATTGTTGTATAGTAGTCATTTGATGTTAGGCTTCAAATGGGAAAAAAAAACAACTTTAACCTCCTTACGAGTAAGTAGTAACCCTCCCATGATAGTGAATTGCTGACATTTTTAACAAGGTTTCCTTACGAAAAATGTTGTTGGTGTGAGGACAAGCATCTTATCAAGAACTGGGATATTTAATTTGGCATGGACTTTCCGCAGCTGACTGATGAAACTGATCAAAAACACTATAGAAAACAACAGCGGACTGATATCACTTGATATATTTCCTCTCTAGGAATGGCATTCAAACATCGTGTCTTTAACCTCATTCTAGGAGTACGCCCATAGAATGCCTTTCTGCATTTTTTACAGTTCACAATTGAGGATTGTTTTCAAGGACTGTCTAATACCGTCCGATCGAGTTGAGGGATTGATTGGTTAATTAGCTTTGAACTATTGAAGTCAATATTTCTTCGAATTACTTGAAGTGTAATCTCACATGCCCATTGCTTGAGAATTTGGTGTTGCCAAACATGATGCGATCACAAAATCACATTAAAAGTTAGTGCGCTCCAAGTGAGGTCCAATTATCTTCATGGCAATATTAAGTTAATTTAATGAATGTCTCTCTTCTTTCCAAAGGTTTTATTTTATGAAGCCTACAGCATTTTGGGTAGAGGTAGACACATGATTGTTGACAAGATTTTTGAGGTCCTATTCCTGCTCTCGGAGAATCTCGCTGGAATCACGAGTGGTTCAGGTATATAGCTTCATAACTTGCATTTTCATAACTTTGAGTCCCGGATTTTCGACATTTCTTCCTAGACGGTTGTATATTGGACCAGACCACTTATGCTCTTTTCTATTAAATGCATTCACATATCTTGCATTAAATCTAGGAGTATTCTTTGCGATTGTAATTTGCTCTTTGCATTGATAAAGAAGAGCTCTCCAAATTTAGAAGAAATGAAATCGAGGTGTTTGTTATGATGTTTACTTTTTCTCTCTTTTTCGATGCATTGAACGTTCTTATGATCTTCAATTTTTTAAATCAAGGCTGATTGTTTTTTTAATCTTTGTTGAGAAAAAAATTGAAACATGCGCGCAGGAGGCATGCTTGATGATAGTACAGAAAGTTTCTCGGATTGACCATTTAATCACCTGGGACAGTAAAGACTTTTATGATGTATGGGAACAGGAGTAGAAGCTGAAATGCAGATTAAACATGTTTTATTGGGCCCTCCAAATGGTAGAATGAAACCAGGTGGGCGGTGGGGGGGGGGTGGGGGGGCCCTGTGAACGGAAGATAAATAATCTTTAAAGTTCGTGACCGGTGGAAGGTGGTAACAAAAATTTCAGCGTACATCATCTAAACGAAGGTTGTGATAGTGTAGTTAGAATCCCATTAATTACGATCCTGTTTGACGACTAGTCTTTAATTAGATCATAATCCTTTGCTAAAAATGTTATGAAATCGTTAAAAAGGATGTTTGATACAGCAAGTAAGGCTGTTATTTTGATTGGCCACCGTGAAGACAATCAGTTAGTTTGTGAAACATACGTGAATCGGGAGTTATGTTTTTGAGTAATCTATTTCAATGTATGTTCTTGAATGATCTATGGGATGACGCTTTGGTTGGTTATTGATTTTTGAATATATTCATTGTGGTCCTCATGGTGATTGTGCATTGTTTTTTATGTGATATGAACAGGACAGGAGTTGAGGTAAATGGAAAGTGAGGATCATATAGTCGATTTCACTAGTTGTTTTGTGAGATTCGACGACGTTGTGAACATTGTTCTAATAGTGAAAAAGAATGAAATTCACTCAAATCCCTTGATCTCAATGGTTATAAACATACCCCCCTATTGAATGGAAAAGATCATCCCTTAACAACATTTTTCAATGAGAATTATGGTTACAATCTACATTATAGATGAAACATTGAATTTCAACAATATTATCTTGCAAGTTTCAATGTTTACCAATTCCACACCCCAGAAAAAATACAATAAAAAAGAAAAAGGGAAAAGGGGGGGGGGGGGGGGTGGAGGGTGGAGGGGTGGGGGGGGTAATATTCATGAAATAGAGTTTTCCCATATAGTCAAAAATATCCATTCCTTTGTGCAGCTTCCATTATAATCTAGTATATCCAACAAGATCAATCGAACCCTAGCAGACAAAAAGTCTGGTATAGAAGTGAAGAAGATAAAGGGGAGGGTCTTGTATCCACTGAGTTAGGAATCGTGCACTATTGACCCTCTAGGGACTCTTGGTTATCAAAAAACAAAAAAAAAGCTCAATAACATACACACATATTACTTGGAATTCTATCTTAGATGCCCCTTTTTTTGTGTCATTAATTGACGATTTTTAGAATCTAAAGCAGAAGTTGTGTATCTTGTTGATTAATATCTTACACTAACCTTCTAACTTAGCTAAAATGTTTTGGAATCAAAAAATAAATGAGACCTTTGGTGGATGGAGTCTAGTAAGGCTGGTTTTGCCTTTTCTTTAAGGATACTAAAAGCATTTTATCTGCTGGAACATAGGAAACTTATTGATGTTTGATAACTTGTTTGGTAACAAGATGGTTTTTTACATTTCATGAGTTTTTCTTTATGATGTATGATTTGAAACTTGGTTTTGTTTATTCCGAATTTATGTTGGTGTTGAATTTTCTTAGGGATCTGAAACATTGAGTGAAACTTACTTTTTGTTGGTAGTATTTTTTTTATAATGACGGGTAAATTTTGTAACTAAAAATACCCTTGCAAGATTGGAAATGGTACAAAATTACCCTTCTCCATTCTGTTGGATCCAAAAATACCCGTTTCACCCACAACTATTGGGTCCGAAAAAACCCTTGTCACCATTTTTGGTTCAAATTGACCGTAAAGTAAATGGTCAATTATGAACAAAGGTGGGATTACAAGGGTATTTTGAAGCCAATGTGGTGAATGAAAAGGTTGCATTTTGAAGCCATAGGCGGATCATGCAGGATAATTTTGTACAATTTCAATAATTCAAGGGTATTTAGGACCTTCGTTATTAAAAATCATAAATAAAAAGATAAATTTTATTGATTTGAACATGATTTGGAGAATTACAGATTATAAAGTGATCAATTAATATAGAAATATTGAAAACTTTCTTTTTCGAAATAACATTAAAAAAAAAGTAATATACATAAATTCAGGGGGGAAAAGAGAGAAAAATTATGTGATTGTTGATTTAGAGAAATTGGCAGGTATAGTTAGTTATAAAAAAAATGACTTTGATTGTCCAATTAAGTCCACTTAATGTTTGCAGTGACATTTAATATCTTAAAATAGTACATGGATTAAATAGCCAGTTACAAATTCAATTGTCTGATTTTATAACTTATTTAAATTATCAGAAATCATCATTTATGTATAAGAGATCTATAAAAATACGAAAGAGATATAAATTTGTTGTTATATAGACACAAAATCCTACATTTAACCACCTTTTTATGTAAGGGCGAATCTAGAAGGCCCTAAGTAGATTGCATTGAAATTGCTTGTCAAAAAAATTTTTATGAGAATAAAGAGTTTTTTCAGTGGTGATATCTACATTTTTAACGTGTCACTAATACCTAGTTATAGTCTTAGGTAATTAGAAAAAGTAGCTAAAGTATCTATTTTCTTACTAACAAAATAGCTAAAAGTTGGGACTGGATATTACCATATATATGTCTTGTTATTTATAGAAAAAAACTTATTCTATTAATTTCCCACTAATAAGGTTAAATTGTTTAATTTAACTGACAGGCTTTTTTTTTTCAGCCCCTTAAATTAATCACATTAAATTCGTAATTCTTAAATATGTAATGAATCACTACCTTTTGTATTAATATCCAGTTCAAAAATAAAAATTATTATGGTTTTATATTCAATTGCCTCCTAATGAAAAATTAATAACAGCTATCATCCAGTTTTGATCCGACGTTCATAAAAATAGAGGAAGAGAATTTCTATGTAGAAATATAGCATTTAACGAAAATAAATGTTGAGAACAACTGCGTTTTTATTTATGACGGTATGTATTTAATGAAAGGTTTATGTTTTGTGTAGAAAAATAATATTTTTCGTATTTATTGGTTGATATGTCAGTTTATCTAAGGATTTAAATGTATGTATACTTTCGTATACAATGTTATAAATTAAATTATGTAGTGATGATAGTTGTGATGTCAACTGATTTCATTATTTAGTACGTGATGAAGGGAAAGATTATATATTGCTTGGAAAAAGAAGATCTTGTAGCTTAGTTGCAATAGGTTTCAAGTTGACGGATCCATGCGTACATGCGTGGAGGGTGTTGAACAAAAAAAATATTTTCTAGAGGAATTTGTTCAATTTACTGCCAGACCAAAAACAATATTAAAACATATGAAGTGCCGTATCCTCCTTCCTACAACAAAGAGTGAATGGAATCTACTGACACCAAGACTACGGAAGTTGTGTTGCCACCAAATTACAAGCGCATCGGGGAGGCAAAGAAGACAAGAGAAGTCATTTAGCGATGCGTACAAGTTAAGTGTACTAATTTCTTGTTGTACACATATAATAGGTGGTTTCATGTCGAACTGCAATACGAAGCATAGTACCGATACATCCACTATAAACGCAATATTTACTAATTCGTTATGTCCAACTCACTGCTGGTAAAACCCACCCGTCATGAGAGATTTGCTTTCGACGAGCGAAGCAGCACTATTGTTTTTTTATTTTTTTGCTTCTTAAATATTAAATAATTCAATGTATCTTCAAGATTTAATTTGATACTATTATATGTAATTGACCTATCCAATACTGATAATTAGTGCGATAGTTATTACTTGTTATAATGTTGGTAAATACATATATTAAAAC
>JAKWJA010000375.1:0-22822 GCA_027704765.1 Solanum habrochaites
TGTGATATTTGGTTGAAAATTAGATATGCCGCACAACTAATAAGATATATAAGTACGAGGAAATCATTATGTTATTTATTGGATGAGAGTAGGGGTGTACATGTGGTTCGGTTTTGATTTTTATTTTTTCAAAAATCTAAATCAAAAGTCATGTCATTATCAAATCAAAAACCAAAATCAAACAATATAAAGGTCCATTTTCGATTTCGGTTTAGTCGGTTCTTTCTTTCGTTGTTTTTTCAGTTGGTCATTTTTTAATTTTACAACATACTGAAAAAGCCGATGTATGTGTGTGATAAACTCTATAATCTATCCTTTACTACTCTGACACTCTTCCCACCTCTCTCTCTCCCATCTCTCCCTCCCCTCCTCACCCCTAACAGCGCATTCCCTCTTTCTAACTTAAACAAAATGTTAAGTAAATAGAAATTTCGGAAAGACTATCAAATTCACATGAGTACAAAATATATTTTTTTGAATATCAACGTTCATTTTATGCTTAAAAATAAGTAAGATTAAAAGTTACCCAAAGTAAATTGTTAACTTGAATTGAAAAAACTATAACAATATATTATAAACCTTCTGATCTTAACACAAAAATAATCATTTATAAGTTTACAAGTCCAAATTTGAAATAAAAATAGATAAACATTTGAAACTATAACTAACTTTAAAAATATATTAACCAAAGTAATTATAAATAATAAGTTTAAGTTTATAATAAAATAATTTATTTGTTAATATAAAAAATTACAAATCCTAATCGATTAAAAATTGAAAAATCATACTAACTAAAACTATTATACCAAAGTAGATTATATGTAAATAATTTTTTTATCTTCTAAATAAAATATGTATGTGTCGGTTTGGTTTGATTCTTTTTTTTATACCAAGCAATACACCCGCATAAAAATGATATATTAGATGTCACTCATAATTCATCTCACTATTTCATTCAAGTTTAAGTTCTTTTATGGAATAACAAATTAGAAAAAATACTAACTAAACAAAAATTCCTGACTCTACTTTTATTAGTAATTTGGCGATACGTTTGAAATAATTACATTTGGATTAGCGCACCAATGTAATAATTCCGTACTATATTTCAGTAAAGATACACCGATATGTATTTTATATCAAATACACTAAAGTAAGGAGAAAATGTGAGGCGAGATAGTCTATGTAGCTATAGACATTATTGAATCATCAAGGATACATGTATTGAGATCATAGATACATGAGAGAGGTGTGGGAGAGATGAGAGTGCGAGAGTGATAGGAGTGAGACGAGTAAGAGAGAGATATGTAAATATATTCGAATATCAGGTATCTAAAAAACTTCAGAAAAATTTTGACTGTATAGGCGTCAACTACATGTATTTGAACTCCCAAATTCTGGTTGAGTTCCAAACAATGAGAATTAGAGATCGAAGAAAGAAAATATACTTATGTACGAAACTAATGAGATTATTAAGAGTTGTTCTTACTATGCTAGAAGGGCTAATTTAATTAATGGACTACTATGAATTGCTTTTACATGATTTTTTTTGTGTGGCTATGGCTTAGTGTAATTATAAAGTAAAAAGACCAGATTAAATCATAACAAATGATCACAATCGATTTTTTGTCTCATATATAGATCTCAACGACAGATACACTATTCAAGCTTTCTGAAATACTTTCCATACAACACAGCTAGCAGTTAAAAACATCATTCAGTTGGCTGAACCTGAGTCAAAGACAGGACATCCCGGAATCAAATTTGCAATTGACTGAACCTGAGCCAGGAAAGGACGTGCCAGAATCTAACTAATGGTTCGTGTTGGTAGAGGAACAGGATCAGGGAAAAGAGGGATTCAGTAAGTTTTGTGTTAGCAAATCAAACGAGAAGAGATAAATCGAGGAACTGGAACGGATTCAATTCTGATTAGGACTTGCATAGCTTTCAAAACAACTTGCATAGATTCATTTGGAATAAAGTAAAAACTTGCATGAAGAAGTCAGATCATTGATAAGGTCCCACTGATACTAGTAATTAGTTAACCTGACAAATGAAAAATAGGTTACATCGGAATATGCAATGAACTACATTTGATTAAGAGCTGCAAAGTAGCTTAGCATTGCATACATAAAGGCAGCGGCGGATCAAGGGTATCGGGTAACGGTTTTCAGGGACAACTTTTGCGCAAACCTTATATTTGTACCGAGAAATCTATTAAATATATGAAAAAAATATTTGTTGATGACTTACAAACAAAGCATTTACTTGGTCCGTAAAAGTGAAGAAGGCACCTATACTTAACTTGCCTTTTTCGTATGGGGATTCAATTTGGCTAGGACACATAAACAAAGTCTCCTTTTCAATTTGAAATTAATATTTAGGACTGAAATCTAGAAAACATAGAAAATATTTTCTGAACTTCCCCCAAATTAATAAAACTACCATGATTTCGTTGATTTATCTTTTATAGATTCACAAATAATATGGACTCTTCTTTTCATATTATAATATTACTAGTTTCCGTGCACGCGCTTTGCGCGTGGTGTAACCATGAGTGTATTATTTTTTAAAGATAATACTACTAAATAATAAAACTATGTTTATTGAGATTTTTATTTTATTCTACTTTACTAATTGATGCACTCCATTTTCGGACCTCAAGTGAATGCATCGAGATAATAATTGAGAAATTAATAATAAACTTTGGTGTATTCAAAAAATAATAAGTTTGCAACGCTAAAAGGAAATAATAAACAACTATCTAAATTAAAATTTCTTGATAGTTCCGTTTATTGGTTAGAATAATGCTAGATAGGGTAAGATTAACTTGAGATGAAGGACTACAAAACCTTTTAACTTTTTTAATGAATGTGTTTTAAGTATTGTATTAAATTTTAATCCACAAACACTTTAAACTAATTAGTTAACATAAATATTTAAAACTAAGATGTAAGTTTTATCATTATATTTTTTAAAAATCAGGATATTTATGGAAAAAAACTACTATTTTAATAAAATTTAATTCGGTCATACATAACTTATCCACCATTTAATCTAATATTATATGTTTCACCTGTTTTCCATAAAAAGAAAAGAAAAGAGTAAACATCCTATTTTATCACATCATTCTTACAGATGAAAATATGTATATGTAAAATTAGAAGACGGAAGAAAAAAAAACGGTACACATGAGCCAAGATAATAGGCCATTCATTTTGTTTGTTTATAGTGAAAAGAACATTTGAGCATACAAAATACAAATATGAATGAGCAACTTGCTAATAACAAGAATTCAACTATATGAAGAGAGAAAAAAAAACAAGGTCCCTTCGATCTTCATATATTTCGTATCCTTCCCCCAATCTTTGTTCTGGTACTCCTATTTTTCCTTCCACTTTCCTACTAACCTCCTGCTCTTTTTCTCCCCCCTCCGCCTCTTCCCTTATTATTAATTCTTACTACAAATACAAGTATAAACTAACACATCTAAATTCCGATGTTTCAGTATTGAAATTCTTATCTATTTATAACTGCACAAAGGGATCTCACAACTTTCACCCTCAAATTGTGACATATTCCACATGTTAGAATTCCACATACAAGAATTGTAGGAAAGTAAATAAAGTTTTTCTTGAAAAAAAGTTAAATTTATAGTTGAACCAAAATTATGGAAAAAACCATGGGGAAAAGTCACATGGAAGTATTGTTAAAAGAAATATAAAAAAGATATAGAGATGAAAGATAATTTAAAGATTACATGAATCATACTTTAATTCGGATAATTACTCCCATTTTATTTTTATTTAATTATGTTAGAAATTTGAAAAGTCAAGGATTATGTAATGAGAATAAGAAGTTATATATATCTATAATTAAATAAGTTTTATATTAGAGGGGCAAATGGTATATTCAACTTTTTTTTTTGGCTTCATGCTTTATAATATATGATTATTCTTGTTCATTTTAGTTCACGCTCCAAGGATCATTTGAAGTACCATGATAAGAATCAGTTCTCTCCATCGTTTTTTTTAAAAAAATTGAGCTAGTGATACCCTTCTAGTTCATTTAGGAATTTCCAAAATAATTCAAATTCAAAAAAGGGGAACTTCTTTAAATGTGTCCAACGAAACCGAAACCCCCATACAAAAAGGAAACTAGAACCATATATCTCTGTCACTACCACGGACCAAGTATGACTATTGTTAGTAGTTTCAACAAATATTTCCTATATATTCAATATATTTTCTTCCGTATAAATACAAGGTTTGCACATTCATGAAAGGTCCTAACTGATACCCTATTTGTCAAGTTTAGCTAATTACTGTTTAATTGGTCACCTTATCAAGATTTGACTTCTTAGCCAAAGTCTTACTTAATTACAAATGAATCTCTTTTTAAATTGTTTTTGAAAAGCTAGCTGAGACATATCTCTTCCTGCTTGAATTCTCAACCCAAGTCCTAATCAATAGTGAATCCTATTTTTTGATCTAGTGCCTCCACCAATGCAGTAATCTAATCTCTTTCAATTATTTTAAAGATTTTCTTTAATAAAAATGCATAGTATAGTATGTATATACTATATATACAATGTATTCAATTTTATAAAAATTAGACATAAATACGAAAATTTAGTGAAATTATGAGGGGGGAGTTTTGTCTGTGAAAATAAATAATAATTACTTTATTTGAAATTTTAAAGTTGGAATGTAATTAATCATATTTTTAACCAAAAGAACATTTAGAATTTGATATATTTTTTGTTGTTGGCGCGTTTGGTTGGAGTTCTTAAAACCATTAACAAAAGGACGAATCTTTGTTTTTTTAGAAAACTTTGGAAGATAGTGCAGGTATGTTTTTTGTTAAATTATTTATCAGGAAAATAATTTTACTTTATCGCATTTTACGTAAGAATGATTATTAGCTAAAAAATTCGAAACTAACATCCACAATCCCAACAGCCCAATTGACATAAGGTTAATTTTATACAAAACTCAAAAGCATTAAAACGTATTAATAAAATCATCGACCAATTGTAAATACAGGAATCAAATGGCTTATAATAATATCACATAATGAGATAAAAGTGTTAGTCATGCCAACAATGTAAGCAAGACAATATAAGAAACAATTATAAAATAAATAGACGACCAAATCCGGATACTCCCAACAAAAGAATCAAAAATTAGGGTTAAGGTCTCATTCTTTTGAAATTCAAACTCATCCAATTGAAGAGGTCTTGAGATGATTTTGGATTCCTCAAAATAGAGTCGTTTTGAACACTGGAAACTCTGCCAAAAAAAATCAAAAACGAATGTTTGTGGCTTCTTGTATTGACTGAATCTTCTCTTATGATGATTGAAAAGAGAAGCGTGAAGTTGAAATAAGCTATTGTAGAGGAATAACATTTGTCAAAAAATGGTTGTTCTATTTAGTGTTAATGGAGATGGTGAGCGTTCATTGGACATGTGCGGGGAGGAGCATCTAAGAACATAGTTGGACTTAGAATTAATGGAACAATATTGGATGAATTGGCCTAAATTTGGAGCTCAATTTCGTTGAGCACTAACATTTTAGGACTCATATAGATTTAATATAAATACAATCTATTTTCTTAGTTGTAATTACATTAATCTCTGAAAAAGTAACCCAATAGGATATATTAATATTAGCTTGGAGACATTAAAGAGTTATCTCATATACATTACAAATAAACCAGAACATAATATGTTGCTCAAATACAGTATAAAAATAGCTTGAATACATCGTAGTAGCTCGGATACAATGTAAATTAAATCGATACCACAATATGTAGCCGACTACATTAAAATCCTGCCTCAAATCATTACAGAAATAAGGGATTTTAGAAGTTTTTTTGAAATAGAAGGGGAGGATGGAAATAAAAAAAATATAGACGTGGGGATTTCAGTATTTTTCGAAATTATAAAAGGAAAAGGTTTTCACCCTAAAGTTAAGAGTTTTAGTGTGTACTTTAAAAACAAAAGCAATATATATAGGCCACAAAAATCTCAGAATATGCAAGGAGAATCTAAAAAACTACAGAACTGTCAGGAAGTGTTCAAGTCATCATAAAAGTTGACTGAAAATATTCATATTAAAAATAAATTAATACTTTTTATTTACAGAAAAAAATAAAAGTTGACCGAAATTCAAACCAGCTTCTGATCACTCTCTTTTTTTTTCCGACCACTTCTACTTTAAATCTCTCAAAATCTCAAAAACCTACTTTGCCTCGATCAAAATTTGGATCGCTCCACTTTATTGTCATCCGACAAGCCAACGATTATCTCCGATAACTTCGATTATTCTACATTAATATATATCAAACCCGCGATGATCATCTCCGATAACTTCTTGTCGAGATGGATCGGTGGCTAAGTCGGAGATGATCGGCAGCTGGTCGGAGACAACGAAGCGGAGCGATCCAAAAATGTTGACTAAAAAAAGTAGGGTTTTGAGAATTTGAGAGATTTAAAGTAGAAGTGTCGAGAAAGATGTCGGAGAGCATGATTGAATCCCCTGATCAACTTTTTATATTTTATATTTTGTAATAATAAAAAAAATGTTAATTTGATTTTTTAGATATAAAATATTTTTAGTTAGTTTTTATGATAACACTTAGCACTTCCCGACAGTTGATTTATTTGTTAGATTCCTGTCCCATTTTCTAAGATTTATGTGCTATTGATGCTTTTTCTTTTGCTTTTAAATACACTAATTACTTTAAAAATTTTGGGGTGGAAAATCTTTCCCATTATTGTGCAATTGTGGACGATTCAAACTGGTTCTTTTCCAGATGTGCAACGCTCTAAATGGTTTTAGTTAGGCTTGTATCGAGACCAACCACAAAATTATCACTAGTTGTATACAGGAAGATAAAGAAACATCAACAACCATGATTTTTTCTTACACTCTAAAAGGAGTAAATGAAAACTAATGGTGAAATGTTGTGCTAGACCCGACAAAGATTAGGTCATTAGTGCACATTAATAAACCTTATTAGGTTTTCTCAAAACTCTATGATAAAATCATTTATTCATAAATTTATTTAACCGTAAGTAAAAATCGCGTTTAGATGATAAACTTGGTTATGTGACTTCCCTAAAATATCACAAGCGAAGACAAAATACAAACCATAGGTAAATCACAACGCCCGTAAGGCGCACCCTCTTCCATCTTATTTTCTTAACTTACAAAATGAAAATTCTAGGGTTTTGGACCTTCTGTTTTGTTGATAACTCATCTCTCACTTTCATTTTCAAACTTGTTAGAAAAAGCAAATCCGACTGGCATTGAAAACGATATTTGAGGGAGGTTTTTAAGTGTTGTGAAATAAATTGAGATTTGATTACGAAAGTTCATCATGGGTTGAAGAAAGAAATCTAGAAGTTTTCATGTCTTATGAACCTTAATCTTGTTAGATATACACACAACTATTCCATCCAGTCTTTGTTTTTCTGTTTATTGCACAAATTTTGATATTTATTTTATTTTTATATACAACTACGCGATCAATTTCAGGTGTAGTCTCTTGCTTTACTATAATAGATATAGTGTGCTTTTTTGCCCAGACGAACACATAATTAATTTGCCTGAACAATTTTCTGTAAGTGTTCTATTTAGAAAAAATGGTTTAGTGGTCAGCTATGAATGCTATGATATTTTTAACAAACTTCAACTAACTTCAAATAGAAGTTAGTAGCGGACGGAAGGAGTATTAATTAATAAGGAGATGCGGAGGAAGAAGAGAGTAAAATGCAAAAATTAAGGCCCCAAATTAAAAATTGAATTTCAATGTCTGAGAGAATTGAGAGGTATCAAACTACACGTTGCGGAATAGAGTGGAAACATGAAAAAATTGGTTTATCCTAATAACTCTCAAGTTCTGCTTTGACTCTTCGCTATTCTCCTATCGGTATAATCATTTCGCTTCTTGTCATTTCGATATAGACCAAGGAAGCTTCATTATGCTATCTTATTTGTTCTATTTCAATTCTATAATTTAGTTCAATTTTCAAAATAATGCAAAAAGCTTTCCAGAAATATGTTCGTTTCTCGTTACTATTTTTGATTTTGAGTTCATTCTAAACAATGGTCACGTATGGCTGAAGGCAAGGCGGAGCAAGTGGATTATCAGTGTGTCTATCTTTTGAAAATTCACAAGGCACGAGTTGATTCACAAACAGAGCGTTTGAACACTGATGAAACTCTGCCCCAAAAAATCAAAACCCCCAAAAAGTTCTTTGCGCTTTCTTTTGTATTGATCGTAATCTTCTCTGATGATACGAGTTATAGAAGTGAATAACCTATGAGAAAGGTTATATAGCCATTTGTTAAAATGGTTTGTGACCAAATTTTGTTTCGTGTTGTAGAGATGGTGGAAGATTTCATGGAAAGGCGGGGGGGTGGTATAGAGGTTAGAAGGGTCTGATTGAGAAAAGGGAAGAACCCCTTTTAGTTGGACTTAGAATTAAGGGAACGATATTGGATGAATTGGGCCTAAATTTTGTGGCTCAATCGGTTGGGTCATTAATTGGGTACAAATATGATGGTTTTTTCCCTTAGAAAATTTCTGAAATAGCAAAATCAGTTTATAAATATGGAGATTCAGCAGGATCGAAATGCAAATAATAAGTTAATCAAGAAACAGGAAGGATAGTCTGAATGATGAACCCGAACCTTAGTTTTTTCGAAAATTTTGAGTGTAGGAGTTTATGATTTCGTGAAGGAGCGGTTTTGTACTTATGAAAAAACTAATTTTCTACACATTTAGGGTAATTTAGTTGACTCCCTAAGGGTTTCAAGGACAAAAGTACCCTTAAAAATTAGTAAAACGAGTCGAAATCTTGGATTTTATTCCAGGGGACGGTGAAGTATTTATTCACTCCGTATCATGGAGCTGCTGCCGGTTTAGAGCACGTCAAATAAACCAGTCATAAATGTTTATTAGAACTCAAATTAAGGAACCTAATTGTTTGCCAAGTACTAATTAAAGTCTTGACACAGTTGTTCTGAAATTATAAAAACACTCAGTTTCACTCTGCTTTTCTTTTTAAATGTATTGTTTTGTTATCTCTTGTTCTTACAAGTGATACGTTATGGGGAATATCTTTTTGAATTCAGTAATATCTCAATCATTCAAACTTTTGTCCATTGTGATCAGATGAAACTTATCTTTGCCCTCCTTGAACTAATTCCTCTGTCTCTCTTATAGGATGATAAAATTCAATCCCATCACCGATATTTATTCCGTTAGAGCAATTGATAGGGTGTGGGTTAAATAATAAAGAGGTGGAAGAAAGTAAGCAAAGAGTAAGAGGTAGAAGAAACATGCTAGTTTAAGATGGTTGGAATTTTATAGAAAAAGAAGTTATCAGAGGGGGGGAAGTATGAGGAAAAGGAACAGGGTTCCAACATGGGACCAAATGGTAGAATAGTTCTTAACATTGCATTTCTTATTTAGAGAAGAATCAATGGAATAGATAAACAACGGAGAACACAGAGCGGAGAAGATGAGGAAATTGACCGAAATATAGACAGAGAGGCCAGAGATAAGATAATAATAACCAAGGCAGACAAGGTTTTAGGAGAGTGGATCCAAGAAGCTCAGCCAAGTTTAACGGTCACCTTCTTTGCAAGAAACACTAGATCAACCATTTCATAATTTTCCAGCACCACTTAGTGGAATGTAAAGGATTTTGGGATGCATATAATATAAGTCAACATCTAATCTAAGGATCAAGGTAGAAAGATCACATTTTCAAAATCTATAAACTTAAGCATGCAATTACTTTGGAATCATTTCAATAAGATAGAAAACCTCTCTCAACTATGAATTTACAAAAAAAAATCTGTTTTTTTGACATTATGGCTTGCTAATATGACCATTAAAACTATCTTTCTAGACTACGACAACTATATATAACAGTTTCTTTCTTCCTCTCCAGGAAAAAAAGCGAGGGTCTTAGGGTCGAATAAGATTTAACAGATGTGGGTTTAGGAAGGAAATCGAACATGAAGGAGATCAGGAGCGTTTGTATAGAGCCACTTATGCTTATCTAGAAAAAGGGAAATTAGAGAGTAAAAGAAAGGGTAAAAGAGATTTGAAAAAATACGAAGTCCACTTAAAACAAGTTATGAGCTCACCACAAGACATACGCCTCTATCTAAAAACATTTTAAGGATCCACTATCCATGGATCTGTATCTTAAAACCGAAAAGGGAGGAAAGTTAGACAAGGATGGAGAAAAAAAACAAGCTAAACAATCTTAACTTTATGAGTTGAGAAGGGGTTAACATGGCAAAAAAAAGGAAGAAGTTGATAATCACAACAAAAAACAAAAATAAGAGGAGGGTAATTCCTTCCCCGAAAAGCTCAAGCGGCGACATGGGGAGAAGAAAAGGATCTCAAATTTGGAAACCTTGTATGTTAGGGTTTTGATATAAGAAGTTGGTATTTCATTTACTGGATGAGCTAAAAAAATTCTTTGTTGTTTTTGGGCTGATCCAGTTTTCTGGATTGGTTTTGTTTTGGAACAAATTATTTGAAATGAATAAGAAGGAACTACAACCTCCACTACAGTTATTAAAAAAATAATCTACATTATTCATTTTCAAAAAGCATTTTGTGGTGATAATTAATTTTCTAAAAATGTACATAGATGAGTTTTGATAAGATCGATCCGAATTGGAAATAAGAATGATGGCCTGGTCTACTCACACAATTTCAACAATTTTGTGTAAGTGTATATAGTATAAACCAACAATTTTTTTGTTTTTTTTTAAGAGTTTTACTGCCTTAACTTAACGCTAAGAAACATTCATAAACAACTATAATTGAAAAAAATCTCTTAAAGAAAACTCAATTCTTACCTACAATTATTTTTTTGCCGACTTCAACAAATGAGGCATGAGAACAACATTATGTCCACCAACATTATTCCGTCCATTGTGCTGGGCCTCCTAAACTATTTCAGAGTATTCCATGGCTTTGTACTCTAGTCCTTCTTCCTAATTTTGTTTTATTCATTAGTTTCCTATTTATTCACAATATTTGGTTTTTAATTATAGATGATCATAGTCTTGTATTAAGTTCTTTCACTCCATCAACAAATCATCTATTTCCTATGGAAATTTAATTACAAAAGGGTTGATTGGAAGTTTCAACAACAATAGTATATCTTATAGCTTATAGTAAATTCAACAACAATGCGTCCACCCTTATTTACTAATTAGCCAACATTCTCTTTTTTGCCGTAATTTTTTTTGAAGATTTTTGAGAAGTTGTATCAATTCAATATTCATACAAGATCCACGACCATCTACAGCCATATTGTGAATACAATAGGAAACTAATGAGTAAAATATTAAGGATAGATAAAAATGCCATTAAACATTGACGGTTTTTGGAGGCTAGCATATGTGCTGATATATGTTGGTGGGCATACTATAATTTTTCATCCTCATTTGTTTGAAATCGGTAAATATTTTTTTATGTAAGACTTTTCTCTCTCTCTTTAAAGAAGATTTTTCAATATATTTGTCATTGTGAATGTTTTCTTCAGGTTTAGTATGGCATTAACCTTAAAAAAACAGAAATGTTGGTTTTTACTATATACACACACTCACACAAATTGGAGAAAGGTGTATGACCACATCATCTTTAACTCAAAATCCGGATCTATCTCGATGAAAACTCATCTATGTTATTGTTGAGCAATTAATTGTTCCACACAATCTTTGAATGTGATATTGTTAGAATTTTATTTTAATTAAATAGTGGAGGTTGTAGGCTCCTCTTTTTCATTTTTAAATAAATTTGTTTCACAAAGACCAATCCAAAAATTAGATCGCACAAAACATGAGAAATTTTAAGCCGCAATCCATTAAATGGAACTACCAACTTCTATATCAAAACCCTAGAATACAGTGGTTCCCTAATTTGAGTTCCATCTCTTTTCTACTTATATTGGCGCTTGGGAGATTTCAGAATCCACCTTTTGTCGTCTTTTTGTTGTTGATTATCAATTTCCCTTTCTCTTTTTTTGCCCATGTTACCCCTTTTTTCAAACTCATAAGGTAAGATTGTGTCACTTGGTCTTTTCCTTCTTCATTTGTTTTTAACTTCCTAATTTTTTTGTTATATAGACATAATCCATGAATAGTGGATCTCAGAGTTTTGTTTCGATCGAGGCTCTAGTCTGTGGTTGAGCTCCTACTCTATGTACGTGACATCTTCTTTTCTCCTCTTTTCCCCATTTTCATCCACTTTCATTTCATTTTTCTAGCTTAAGCATAAGTGGAGATATACAAACCTCCTAGTATCCTTCATTGTGGATTTCTTCTAACCCCAAGATCTGTACTCCCCATCGACCCTAAGACCCTTGTTTTTTCTTGAGCAATTTTTTATAAGTGGTCCGTAGTCTAACTTATTATGGTCCTACACTAGTGGTGAACATGATTAGGTTGGTTCGGGTTTTCAATATCAAACGCAAATCATTTGTGTGGGATTTTTGCGATTTATAAACCAACCAAACCAATAAAACTCGGGTTTTACACTTCGGGTTTTTTCAGGTTCTCGCGTGTTTTTGGGGTTTTTTGATTTTTGTGTTTTTTCGATCAAGTAATTCAACAACATATAATGTACTTGTGTTCAAATATAGTCCTACCAAAATGCAACTATTTGATTAATTCTCAAGAAAATATAAAAAGATGATATGATTAAGAACACTAAAATTCAACAAAAAGCTAATAATATCGCGCAAAACAAATATTACAAATTAATAACCCATAATGAATTGATCATATTTCAAGTATAAATCATGCTAAAATAGTTTAGTAGTACTATTTACATGACTAATATTAAAAGAAAGTAAAATTATATCATGTTTCATTGGTCTAAATCTATTTAAACCAAAACACATATTCATATTATTGTCATTCTAGTATTGAAATGATTTTCTTTGCATTAATTTATAATTTGGATTTTGATTTAAAGTTTATTATAGTACTCATTGTAGGATATAAATTTTTATTAAATCATTAAGAAATCTAACTTCCAAAATTAATAACTATATAAAAGACAAAACTATGAAAAAGTAGAAGAGACAAAGTAAGTATTTAACGTATAGAATAAAATTTTGAAATTATATATACATGTCGAGTTGGTTTGGCTCGTGTTGTTTTTTTATATTAACCCATCAACCCAAATATAGTCGTATTTTTTATTCACCACCTAACCCAGTCAAACCAAACCACTAGTCGTTTTTTTATTGACTTCGATTTGCATATTGATTCATTTTTTGTACATCCTACGCAGGAGTATAACCTTAAGTTTACTCACCTATTCCGCTATGCTCCTGTGATGGTAAGTGGATATGAGGGAGCAACATGTTTTCTTCATTCTGGGCTATCCACTATTAGTAAGGAATGTTTGATAGGAGATGAACATACCAGAACTCATGATTTATATGGAGTACGTTGAGGAAGATAGCTAGGATAGCGAGAGTTTTCATAATAAGAGGGCAAAACACAAGTCATGACATATGTTAGGATCGAATTCACTACACCACTATATGAAGAAGACACAAGAACTGTCAGAGCAAGAGATGAAGATCTAGAGAGGAAAGAGAAAACTCAAGTTTCTGGAAAACCCGTAAGTAACCTTCCACGGCGGTGAAGGTATATTTATATTCTAATCAGAGTATTTTTTGGGTACAGATAATAAAATAGGAAAATCTAAAATCGAGAATAACAAGTGAAAGTCTAAAATATAGATAAATGGAAAACTAAAATTAATTGGAGGCTCCACTACCAACAATTTCCCACTTGGAGACTGACTCATCATCCAAAAAAAACATTCCCAACAAAAAATATCTTCATCATCAACATCTTACCGCCCCGCACCTGTAGAACAACTATAGAAGACCCAACCGAGGTTTTTATACATAACCTCAGTTTTCCCAAATATAGACACATTTCGTCAACACGCTGCCGGGTTCTTTGCACCTCTATCTTCTCAACACATATCCACATCCTCCACTACCCTGCCATGTTGACAATGGTATCGCCTCTGATGTGCTTTGTCTTCGCATTATCGACTGGATTTTTACCAACTGTTAGGGCACTCTGGCTATCTGAGTAAAGAATCTATCGCTCTGCTCTTTGCCCATTCCCCTCAAGATAATCTGCCAGCCATATCATCTCTTTTCCCAGCTTCAAGATTTGCCACATCTCAGCTTCAGTAGATGAAAGAGAAACACAACTTCTTTAAGGCCTGGACATCCACTCACTGTTGTTCCAATCTATTGTGTAAATTGTACCCGGATGTACTCTTTGTCTCGAGTCAACATCCACCAAGATTAGCATCCACAAAACCCTGTAGAGTCACCTTGCCTTTCCAAAACAAGTGATTACGGATGTACCCTTTCAGATATCTCAAAGCCACTTCACCGCTTCCCAATGCCTTTCCCAGGGTTTCGCCATGTCCCTTCTAACTACTCCCATGCATGTGCTATATCAAGAAGTATAGTGTGCAGACCATAGCAACACAACTACTACCTGCTGAAGCATATGGAACAAGTGCCATGTATCACGCTCCTCGACAGTTTGGGTGACTGCTCCTTTGACAATTTAAAGTGATTTGCCAATGGAGTAGTCCTGGTTTTAGCATCCATAACCCTGAATCTTCTCATCCCCTTCTCAATGTTATAAAAAACAAAACAACTCCTAAGATATGATTAAAGTGCCAGCAGATCTATCCCGAGAAATTCTTCATCCCCAAAATCTGCTTTGCTGGACCCAAATTTTCATCTAACGCTGCAGACAACCTTGTCTTCAGATTGTTAAATCTCCCTCATACTAGATCCTGCAATCAACATATCATCCACATCAAGAGAAAGACTATGATCATGTATTTCTTAAGTAACAACAACGTCCTTTTCACTTTGTAGAATCCACTCTTGGTTCATGAAGGCTCAAACTTCTTGTACCACTGCCTTGGTGTTTGGTTTAGTCCCCATACAAGCTCCTGTGAGCTTGCAAACCATTGTGTCCTTGCCTGGAACCACAAATCCTTCTGGTTGTGCATATAGATCTCTCTTTTGTCCCAGATTCCATGTAAATGCTGTTTTTACATCCATTTGGCTCTAGATGCAAATTTTTCGATCAACCATACTCCATCAGATTCGAATAGAGGTTAACCTTCACAACATGAGAGTGCATTTCAGTCATAATCAATAACCTTCCTTTGTATATCCTTTAACCCCTAAACGAGCCTTGACCTTCTTTTTCCCATCTGGTTCAGTCCTTGATCTAAACACCCACTTTGTTCAGCAAAGCTCTCTTCTCTGTCATGTAACTCATTCAACACCCATGTGTCATTTATCTCAAGTGACGCTCATCTCATCATTCATGGCTTGCTCCACTTGATCGAATCCTCCACCGGTAGGGGCTCAGTAAAGACTCTGGTTCCCCTTCATCACTCAACAATAGATCGTGTAATGAGGTGAATACCTATCGGGTGCCCTAGGATCTGGATATCTCTTACACCTGCTTAGTGTAACTTGCTCCACTTCAGATTCTTCAGTAGGATTTGGTTGAATATATGCTTCGACATCTCTGGGGTTACTCTTCTCCAACTCAACCCCAGCTCCCACTTCTTTGTATTCTCTATAACCTTCTACTATCTGTCCTTGTACAGACAGACTATCAAATGTCACGTCACAATGTCTCAGATCTTTCTGTTTCTTCTCATCCCAGAAACCTGTAACCAACAATCAGAACCATATCCTAGAAGTAACACTTACAGCCTTGGCATCAGCTTGTCTCTCTTTTCTGGATCACATGAACATCGCACGTGCAACCCAAAAGTCCTCAAGTGTGAGTACTTGAGTTCTTTTCCTGTCCACAACCGTCCTCTAGATCCTTGAACCCTAAGACACTGATGGTCCCCTGTTATCAAGATGCAGATGTGCTCACAGATCCGCCCAAAGTGGTTTGGGCAGCCCACAGTGTATCGCTTACTCCTTGTACGCTCATTCAATGTTCTGTTCAGCCTCTCATTCAATCATCGCCTGCCTTACCAGGAACTGTTTCAGCAATCATTCCCTCAATTGCACAAAATGCCTTGACTCTGATTTGTCCTACTCTCTTCCATTGTCAGACCTTATGGCATTTGACTTTCAAACCGGTCGGATCTCTAACTTCACTTCCACTTCTTGAAAGTTTCAAACACATCTGACTTCTGTCTGCTTCAAGAAAGTTAACCTATCTTGTTTGCTGAATCATCATGAAGTACATAGAACCTGGATGCCTCCAGTGATGATCTGGAGATGGTCCCAAACATCTATTGGACCATTTCCCACCGCATTTTGCTTTTGGCTCTCTAGGAGTCTTTTGAAGCTTACTCTTTTCTGTTTGCCCTAACACATCCCGCAAAGACCATTTCAACAGACTTCAGACCCTCTAATGCTCCTTTTGCAACCACCATCTTCATTCCTTTAGTACTCATGTGTCCAAGTCTGTTTTGCCCAAACATGAACCGGAAGCACCTTCAGTCAAACAACGTCCATGTTTAACACCCTGCAGTGGTGTACAAGGTTCCAGATTTGGTGGCCACGAGCTACTACCATAGCACTTTTCACATCTTCCACTCCCTTTCCAAATCTTTTCATATCCCGTGCTATCCAAGTGACCACAAGAGAAAGATTTTTCTGATCCCAGGAATATATCTGACATCCTCCTATTGTCCCACGGTGTTTCCGCGAGGTGGTCTTTATGCAAACATTCCCCTTTCCGTCAATCTCTAAGGATTTATTGTCCAGGCAAGATATACTTTTCCAAAATTTCTGAGATTTGAAAATTTGGAACAACTCCTTGCTTGGAGAAGATGGAAAAAATGCACCAAATCCAAATCCATGATTCAACCGGGCTTTTCACACTAATGAATTAGAGCATCCCCAATGGCCTCTGCTGAATTTGACAGATCATTGCATCTCCAAATTTTGATTAGGTGTTCTTCTTTGGCTTTGTAATTCGTCCAAGTGCCCTTTTTCTCCATAGTTTCCCAACAAGTCACGTTTGGATCTGTTCAGGGATTTTCCTCGATTCTTGATTTTGATCGACCATGTTGATTTTGGCCCTTTTTCCGTCTTACTTATCCCCCTTCGTCACGCTGAAGAACTGCCCGATGAATCCCCCACTTCTAATTTGCAAATACTTTCTCTAAGAACAACATCACGAATTTTATCAAACTTTCATTTTCTCGAGATCCCGGGAACTACTAATCGGCAGCAACAACAGTATCCAGACGCGGGTAGAGTGACCTCACAATCAACGCCTTAATTTCATCTTCGAAATTATATCCACAGAATTGAGGTTGACTTCACAACATATTGAACTCGTTTATATGATCAGGAAACAGATCCATTCTGCAGACATCCTGTAAAGTGAACAATCTACCGCCACAAATGACTGTTCATAGCCGATGGTTTTTCTACATGTTTTGACATGCCTTCAATAAGACCGGACGAGTCCTTCTCCTTCACGATGTTGAACGCCACGTTTCTTGACAAAGTCAACCGATCAACCCTAGAGTCTGGCGATCCTTGAGTTTCCACTTTCTCCTTCTCATGGATTCCGGCTTCACCCGGTCAACGATTCGGAAGATCTTTCTGGTACAGATAATCTTCGATCTGCATCTTCCATGAAACATAACTTCGGATCAGCAAACTTCTCGATTCCAAGCTTGAACTACCCATCTTCGTGATCGTATTGATCTCCTTAAATCTGATACCAGTTTTAGGATCGAATTCACGTACTCAACTAGATGAAGGGAGAACACAAGACCTTCAAGAAAGAGATGCGAGATCTAAAGAGAGAACGCAAAGATCCCAATGTTTCGGGTAAACCCCATAAGTAAACTTCCCTGCGGTGAGGTTATATTTATATTAATAATCCGATTAATTTTTGGTTACAGAGAAATAATGGAAACCGTTAGTAGAGATACCTAGGAAAGCCTAAAATAGAGAATAAATAGGAAAACTTAAAATTAATCAGCTCCACTACCTAACATAAACTGGTCATAGAATACTGAATTAAGTACATTTACTGATACCTGCTCATTTTCTTTTAAATTTGTTCTTTTTAATGGATGAAAAAATATGGAAAAATACCAAATTTGACAAATGCTCCGATCAATATCATATTTACTATTTCTCCCATATCGTTTTAAAATATTTTACATATTATCTTGTTTATTTTGTAATCTTATTCAGATTTCAATGAGAGATACATGCATTTTTGCTACCAAGTACACTAAAATAGGAGGGAGGGAGGCAAGCAAATACTAGAGGAGAGATAGTCTATATCTCAGATACATGCAAACACATAAACACATGAATTTAATTATTGTTTTCCTACCCATGCTTCTCGTGGGACTAAAGATTCTTTTCATTCCACAAAAATTGAAAGGATACTTGATTGAAATGCTTTGATATGATTTTTTTTTTTGTCCTCTGTGCATTAAGTTTAACATAAACGTAAATCGGAGATTAATTACTTACAAATGATTACCTTTCGATGTCGCAATTGAATGCAACTACGTGTTCCATTCAAGCCTTGTAAATTCAAGAACGGCATGGAGGCCCGCGACAACATGGACAACAGGAAAATCAAATTCATGTTGAGTAACCTGTAGGGCAATCGTCATAGAAATTTTAAAGCTTTGGATTCTAGGATAATACTGAAAACATTAAACATTATTTCTCTCTCAAAAGAAGAAGATGCCAGAACTTCTTGGAGAAAAATCGAACCACTTTAACATTTCTGATTATCATTTACAGAATTCACAAATAATGTGGAATCTTTTTCTTCTCATATTATATAGTGTCTCTTTTCCCCATTAATCATTGCTCGAGATCTTGAAGTCACATGCTATTATCCATTTTACAGAAATTTGAGCTCAAGTGGGTAGCCCTCCTAGTTCAATGATAAATTTCCACTATTTTCAAATTTTAAAAGGACAAGTTATTTATATTTGTCCATACATAAACCTTCATAAAACAGGCATTTTGGTATAAAAGTCCTTCTTCACTAGGACAGGACCTAGTAACTGCTTGTGTTAGTAAGTCCTCAACAATATTTTATATTTTAATATACTCTCTGTATATATAAAAGGTCTGCATAAAATTTTTCACGAAAACCCTAACTCGATATCCTAGATCCACCTGTTTCTTTCAAGTAACTATGCCAACTATTTGCGGCCTGATTAATGTGTTTCAATTGATATTCCAGTTTAACCTATTGTTTTTATTTTTTCAGGTTAGTCTTAATAACATGTCATTAGCGACCAATCGATGATCTGACTTCTTTATGAAAATTTTACTTAATTCGCTAAATGAATCGTGTGTAAGTGTTTTCGAACGCTAGCTGAAGTATCTCTCTTTTAGTTTGAATTGTCACCCAAGTCTAATCAATAAAATACCTTAGTTTTTACCACCGATTGGTTCACCCACGACTGATTAATCCTTTTTATTCCTTTGATTGTTCAACCCAAACCTAATGAATCCCTGTTATCGTGATACAGTGTCCTCCACCATGTGAACCCAGTTAGATCAGGCACCTCAGCCCGCTTAGTTCCCCAACTGGATTTGACCGACAAATTCACTTCACAGTCCAAGTCCTTACTCAATTTTAACCATTTAATTTAATATCAAATTTTTATTCAGACATGTCCTGTACTGCCTCATTTACCAATTGGATTTGCAGATCAAATTCAATTCAATGATGTTCCGTCCGCGACTCCGATTCAAACCTAATTGTAAGAAATTTTACACTTGAGAACGAAAACCATGCGGAAAAATTTGTCCATGCGGTGGATCTTAGGTAAGTACTGGAACTTTTTTTTCCTAATTGATGTCAATTTGCATTGTACTTTAAATTGGATAGATGTTTTTTAATGGAAGTACATTATACCGACATTTTAACCAAGTCCAAATAGTGGTACAACATATTGATGATTCCCAATTTATACTGAGTTAAGGAATTATCACCTAATTAATGTATGGTGAACTAAGGCACTAAAATTGATCAAAACAAGTCTAAAGTTAACCTCCATTTAAGGTCTAATTAAACATAAGATTCTAATAAGGGTTCAACTTACGTAAAAGAGAAGTATTTCATCACCTTTAAGATCAATTAACAGTGGTTTCCCACCCGAACTTAAATTACTTTATTAGGCTAATTTTGATTAATTTTGAAACATACTAATTGTGGTATCTAATAAATGACCAAGTAAAAAGAATTTCTTAAGAAAACGTAATGGGAAATCTTGAAGGGAGTGTGATAGGTAAAATCTAAGCTTTAGTTTACATTAAAATCATTTGCTTTCAAAAATTACAGGTACAGTAGTATTTCTCAAAAGTCCAACATAAATGTCAACAGCTCTTTTCCAAACATTATGTTAACGTTGAAAGGAAAAATAACTTATAGGTTTAGTTTACTTGTTCAAAATTACCGCAAGAAAACTGCCTTTTATTTCTTTTGGGAAGAGTTAGTACTACGAAATAATTTTGGAAGCACTACCTCGCTGTTCAACATCCCAAAGATAATAATTTTATATACAAAAACTCGAAATCATTAAAATGTATGAATAAAGCATACTCGACCAACTGTAAGTCATGAATCAACCGCTAGTAACACTAATCACTAACTGAGATAAAAGTATTAAGTCTGACTCATGCCCACACAAAGTCAGCAGGCAGGTGTCGAAACACTATTATGATGATAATAAGACACAAAAATTGGCTCCCAAACAAAAAAATCCAAATTATTTCTGATTTGTGCGATGTTAACCATGAAGTCACAGGGATTGCAGGACAATGTGGGACTCTTTGGTTCCGTTGTCCATTTAAACAAATATGAGAGAGGAATAAGAATTAGTTAACATATATTAACAATGTAAATATGATTCTAAGTGAATAAAACATGTAAAACTAAAAAAAATGGGACCGAAGTTGAGGTTACCTTTGTGGGGCATGTGGACTGAGGTTCATCGATCAGTAGTCTTTGCTTGTTCCTGCCGACAAAGTCAAACAAATCGAGAGTAGAGTAGAAGATGTTGTTCTTAGATTATATTAGAGAGGTAAAGAGGGGTTTTATGTGTGGGTGTTCAAGCCCTTTGAAAAAGTATTTTGCTAATTAATGATGGAAAGTGTTCAATGTTTCCAGGGTGCTTTTGATAAGATTTGAGCTGTCTTATAGGAAACAATTAGGGTCAAAATCTCATCTTTGAATTCACATTTCATGCCAGCTGAAGAAGGTCCGATCTGCTTTGATCCACAAGCAGAGTCGTTTGAACACTGAAACTTTTCCACGAAAATCAAAATCAAAGTTCTTTGGCTTCCTTAATTGACCAAAATCTTCTCCTATGATAAGAGAGAAGTGTTGAATGAATAAAGCTATAGAGAGTTATAACATTTGTCAAATTGGTGTGACACTATTTATGTTGATGGAGATGGGAGCTTTTCAGTGGAATGGGAGGGGGATGAGCACGAATACCCTAGTTGTTGAACTTAGAATTAATGGGAACAATATTGGATGAATTGGCCTAAATTTGTTTGGGCTCAATTGGTTGGGCCACTAATTGGTACAAATCTCATGTTTGTTTTGTGAGAAAATTTTAGAAATAGCAAATTAGTAGATAGCATAATGTTTATAGCTATAGAGTTTGGCGCTCCATATCAATACATTATTTTGCTATTGGAGGCGCGATTTTGTATCTTTTCTACCTCGTTGTAGTTATACATTTAGAAAAATTTCAAAACTATATAATATATATTCTATATCTATATAATATCTATCATATATTATTATAAGTGAAAAGCCTAATCTCAAAGTTGAATTACCATTTTGTGCCCTTAGTCTTACACCTAACTAATTAAATATTAATATAATATTTACTTTAATTAAATATAGTAATAGTTACATTTAAATTCATTCACATCAAACAAGATCTTAATGCATCATATATTCAGTCGATTAAAGTGTAATGAAGAGTTTAATAACCTTTCCAATTTTTAGTTTGTAAGATAAGTGGGTGTAATGAAGATCTATCAAACACACTCACACCACATTATATATATTCCTTCTTTTAATTATGTTTGTGATCGTCTTGCAAATTTTACAGTTGTTATTCTACATAAGTTATAAAATTTTCAGTACAGTTTTGTAATTATAAAAATTCTTACTATTTTAATTATTTATCTTATTATTTAAAATTCCAATTCATATTCGCATCTTTTTTTCCCACCGAGAAATATTGTACTTGATAAAGTTGCACGATGAATACACTCCAAATATGAAGTTGTAAGTGTTTTGTATTTTTGTGTATCTCCATTAGTTTGTGTTTTCAATAGAACTTTGTATTGATTACTTTATTTTTGCAATTCGTATTTCTTCTATCTTTAGGATAATATAGTAAAAGTCTAATCACATTTTGTATTTATTTAATTATTTTGAGGTAAACATGGTTAAATCCCATAGATAATAATTAATTCTTTGTCCCCATTGTTTGATAATCAGTATCTTTTTAAATCAATCTATTGGTACTTTTTATTTTTTATAATGTAAAATCTTAAAAGTTTAAAAAATCTGTACTGTGTTACCGGGTGAGGTACAAAATAAGTGCACAAAGTAAATAAAGAAAAATACTGGATAGTGTAAAAATATGACAATGAATCATTGAAATAACAGTTTTAGAATTCATATTTAACTATCTATCTTATATTATATAATATTATATATA
>JAKWJA010000376.1:0-48855 GCA_027704765.1 Solanum habrochaites
TCGTGCTAAATGCAGTTCTGTTATAGTGTGTAGCATAATATATTATGTAAACGGCATAATCCATTAGAAAAATAAAAAAAAAAACGGCTGTCATCTTATGATTATGTATGATGAATATTAATTAGAGCAAATTTGTTAGCGTAATTAATGAATGTATCATTAAATATTGGGAAAATGATGCAATTAAGCAGAAAAATAATAGTTAATAATCTTACATATATATAGGTTGAAGAAATTACTTTTTGCCACTAATGTATAACCATATTCACGCGGGCCTCTTCTAAATTTTGTAAAATTCGACTCCTAATTGTATAAATTCAGAATTTGTATAATTTGGTTCATAAATGCACAAATCCAAAATTTGTATACGCTTACTTAGCTTGTTTATAATTATCATGTTGATATAATTGATTTGTATATGTTTTGAAAAATTTCCTGAAGGCTATCAAAATACCACCAATGTATATACTTACATGGACAGGGAATAGACTAAACCGGACTTACTTATGTGTATATTGACAAACAAATTATACAAACACAACTGCCCATAGAAAATGAAACTATAGCTATGGAGCGAAATCAGGTAAATTATAGCTAATGGGGCTTAGTAATTTTAATCTACTTTGTGATTATGAATTTCTCTTAAAATATCTAACATTAGCTGGTTACCTTGGTCAAGTGGGAGAGTGTCCATTATTTATGTGTGGCCCAATTATATGTACCAACGTATCATCATTAAAATTTGAAGATACTTGATTACGTAAAGATTAGTTACAAAATCTCACCCGAAATTTATCTTTTTCACCAATAAAGAGTTTGCAGATCCATTACTACGTTAGTGGAAACATTAGGCTAGAAAGAGAGGCAGAACATTTGGATCAACGCTTTTACTTTGGGATAATGTCTTCATGTATATTTCCTTAATTACGATCTTGCTTTAAGATCTGGGAATGTAAAAACTCAAGTTACCACTAGATTTCACATCTTGTAGATTTATTTATATTTACTAAGTTGAATTGAAGAGGCAACATCTCCTCGATTGATATTTGTTAGCAAAGAGAGAGAGGACACATTTATTAATGAAATGAGTTTACAAAAAACATAAGAACACTTCTTTTCCACTTTTAAGATTCAATATCACATGAATTTTGAAGTTTTACAACACAAAACTGACTAAAAATCTATACATTATCCTTAAGGTTAATCGGCGCTTAGTTGATGTTCCCCATTTAAGAACCACACTCAAATTCATTGTTTATGTACCTCACCCAACCCGTGACTGCGCAGGTTTCCTTTCCACTTAACATGAACATCGCGTGGTATCAATCTTAATTCAGCCCACATTTTGCTAGATTTCTAAAGATGGAGATATGAAAAATTACACACCCATGTATTATTTGGAAAAAAATTAAAGTAGACCAGAAGTTCCAAAAATATTTTTAAAAATAGAGTTTATATCAAATTTCATGGTCAAACAAATATTTAAAGATAAATTGTCCAAAATATCTTTCAGAACTTTTGATCAAACGCTAGCTTATTATAATAATATAGAATTGTTTATTTTTTGTGTTATATTAAGTAGAATTAGTTTAAATACAGTAGATATCTCTTGTGGTAGCATTGTAGGACATATTAATCTTACCCCCCCAAATGTCTACACCAGTGCTGCGGATTATAAAAGCTAACATAAAAAGTAACTTACAACATTAAACGTATATTAAAATTAAAGCATTAGGTTATATAAATTCATAACGAGTATATGTTCATGTGGTAAGTATTCACACGATATGTTTGATTTATCCACTATTACATTAAATTCTAATTTTCTTTTCCTTGTAAAACTGTCTTGTAGTACTGACATGTGTGATCAGGATGAACCATCCCATGCAGTCTGAAAAGTGCAAGATTTAGTGGAGCAACAATAAAAAAATTGTTGTGACATGAGTATATCTTCGATAAACAGTTGAGATTTTTAATGTCTACGTGATAAGGTAATTTTTATTCATAAATGACAGTCAATAGTAAACCTTTTCCTTTCACTAATTTTGAATTGGTTACATGTAATGTGATTTTTGAAAATGTTGGTTCTAGGCAAGGGAATTATGAGGTTTGCATATACTCAAAAATTGTGAATGTCGTTTCATCAAAAAAACCGTTGCTTGTGGAAACACAAAGTCAAGGTAATTAAACATTTTTCTTTACGTTCTCTTTTGAGAATTTGATGCTTGCTTCTGGCGAAGCTTCAAGCTCTAAATAATAGGAATTCAGGTTTGAGTGTTTCAATTATCTTTATTTTCATCTTCAAACTATTTATTAAAAGTGGAAGAATAATATGTTGGTTTGTCCAATTTATATATCTCCATGGCGAGAAGAAACTCTTTACTTAGATTCTTGGAGAAGCGAAAAGAGAGATTGGTATTCATTTTTTTTCAAAGTAAATGCATATGAATAGTAAAAGGGTGCTTCTAAATAAAGGATTAAATATTTTGAAAATTAAAATATTTAATTTTTTAAATATAAAATGTGATCTTTATCAAATAGAATTAAAAGAAGTTGAATTGTTCTTTAATGAGGAGCATTATTAAATGACATTTAGGATAGGATAACTTAGCTAACTTTCATATTAAACCTAGAGATCAAAATTTTTGCCAGCCAGGTTTGCCAAAAAAAAATCCCCTCCCGAAAAACTATATTACAGTGTAAAACTAACGATCATCAATAAAAATATATATAAATTAGAAAAAATTATATAGAGATTGCGATTTTTTGAGAAAATTTTATATCTGTAGTGATCATTAGATTTCTACACAATGACCAATATATATTGAATTGATTTTTGTGTTGATTTTATTAATTAGGCTTTGTGGAGGATTGGAAATCGACATGAAAATTGTGCTTTTGACTATTGGGTGCAATGGAAGGGCTGTAATTTTAATGTGTCCAGCGGCAAGGTTTTTATTAATCAAATGTCATTTTCTTTCACTTTTTAATTGGTTTAATATGATTGTATTTTTAAATTATTCATTGTGTATGTAGGCGAAAGATAGTATAAAGTTTGCAGAAAATTTAAAAATTAAGAATGTTCTTCCGTCAAAAAAAGAATTATATGTGGAAACATCAAGCTGAGGTGAAACATTTTTCTTTTTCTTCTCCTACACAAATTAATTCGTATAATGTTTTGTTCGTTTTCAAATTATTTCAGTAATGTGTTGATTTTTGTTGCATGTAGATCTACCATTGGCGAGGAGTAACTCGTTGCTTAGATTCTCGGAGAAAAAAAAAATCAGGTGATTCTTTCCTCATTCACATTTTTTTTCAAATTAATTAAATGCATATCCAAGCACAATTTTATACTTTCTAATTCTCTTCTAACTTTTATTTTGTCAAATATCACTTTTTTTAATGTATGAACTTCAAACACGAATATACAAATATTCAATTATAACATGATAAATAGCATAACTATTATAATACCTTAATGAATTTTGTTTTAATTTCCACATGGCAACATTCTCAAATATCTCACATGTTTTATAGATAGATCGATAGTAAAATTTCTTTTATAGTTTTTCATATAGCCTCTTACAATTGAAATAGAAAATTTATCTTTTCTCAAATCTATATGAATCTCTCGTAAAAAAAATATAGTCTTTTAAAAAATAAATATGTAAGCAAATGCCAACCCTAGTATGGACTTGAGTTAATTCTTAGATATTAAATTCATGATTATATAATAATTTGCGTGATTGTAATTAAGCAGCTTGACGGTGGCTTGAAAAAATGACTAAAAAATTTCCCATAATTTTTCTTACGACGAAAAGACGGCAAGTTTCAATGTCTCTATGGATAAGGTTTGTACTAATCAAATTTTAGTTATCCTTAATGAAATTAATTAAACCTATTTTGAAATTTAAATTATTCTCCTATATATAGGACAGCAAATATTCTAGCATTGTGAAAGGTCAAATTTAATGATGAAATCCATCCGGGGAAAAATCTACGTGGAAACATTAACTGGAGGTCAAACAATTTTCTTTTCCTTCTCATTTGAAAAATTAAATTTGATTAATATTTTGCTCATCTTGAAATTATTTTGATAATGTGTTGGTTTTTGTTGCACATAGATCAACATTTGGCTAGGAGAAACTCTATGTTTGGAGTCTCAGAGAAGCAAAAAGAGAGGCGAACTTTTTTGCACTTTCAATTTTTTTATGTTTTCAAGTTATTTAAATACATATTCAAATACCCTTTTTCTAACATTTTTTGTCCAATATTACATTTTTTTGTATGTTAAAACGCCTACTTAACTTCTCAAATCTAGTTTATCATAAAATTAAAAAAAAAATTCTCCAAATTACATCTAACTAACTTCAATAAAATGAGGTTTGAAAATATGAAAGAGTCTTTGTTTATGAAATATAACAGGCAGCTCTTTACCAAAAGAAATTAAAGAGAGAAGTTGGGTTGTTTCCATAAAGATCTAGTATGTAAAAATTTATATGTATGCAAAGCCACGAAGACAAGTTAAAAAGATTTAATAGATTAGTGTATTTATGTGTTGTTACGAGGGTCCAAACGTGGTTAGTTTTCCTCTTCTTTTAGGTGAGTCTTACTTCATTTCATCAGACCTTTTCCTATAGAACTTTGAACAATATTTTAATCTTTTTTGCCATTTTATATAAAAAAAAATTGACAAATAGCTCTCTTATTTATTTAAACGAAAATATATTTTTTTTAGATTCTTATGTGAAAAAAATGAAATAACCTCGTATGTTAAAACTGAAGGTTGCTATTAATTAAGAACAATCACACATTTAAAATGTTATAAATAAAAAGTTGAAAAAATATATAACGTCTAATATAATTCTATTAAAAATACTTTAGATCATGAAAAATATCTATGAGCATTGGATTTTTTTTTTTTTTGCTTTTCTTTCTTAGGCTTTTTGGTTGCTCGAAAAAATTGCTTGATCATTGCCTTTTTAATAACTATTTGTTACAATGGATCGATTGCAAAATTCAATGTCTCCAATGATAAGGTTTTTATTAATCAAATGTATTTGATCTATTTTCTCTGAATTATTTTACGGCTTCTTGTTATTGTAATTTTTGAATATTTATTGTGAATGTAGGCAAATAAAATTCTAAAGTTTGCCAAAATGTCAATAACTAATGATGTATCTTCGCCAAACAGTGGAGGTTAAATATTTTCCTTTTTCTTTCCTTTTCCTATCAAAATTAAATTTGTATAATATTTTGTTCATTTTCATATTATTTCAATATGTTGGTTTTTGTTTTATGTAGATCACCATTGCTAGATAACTAACTCCTCTCGCTTAGGTAAAAGGTCCACTCATCATTTTTCTATTTGGGGTTTTTTCGAATTGATCTTGTACTGTACTTCCTAAACCCCTAATTTTGTTTTGTCCCAACTAGTTTTTTTTATTTTTTTGGGAAAAGGGTCCTGATATAACCCCCTCAACTTGTCATTTTGTAGTTGATATACCTCGTTATAAAAGTGGCTCATATAGGCCCTTACCTTATAACAGAACGGCTCACATATAACCGTCTGGCCGTTTACAAAATGGCTCCTATCCCTTCATTTAACGGATTAAAACTTAGTTTTAAATTAATATTTTATTATTCTAATTTTTTTTAAAAAAATTATTTAGGGGTTATATGATTTCTTTCTTCTCTCAACAGTTCAAGGTTATTTTAATTTTTTTCATTTCCTGCATAATTATTTTTTTACTTCTTTTATTTATAATATTTGAATTTCCTTCTGTTTTTTTATTGTATCCTTTTTCTTTCATCTTCCTTATTTAAAGATAAAATTTAAATATTTTTTTGTGGTGTATTGTAATTTAATTTCGTATTCGAAGAAAAAATTTTGTCACTACATATAATTTTACAAGAGATTAGTGAAACATAAATAAATTTGATTACCAAATAATATAATTATAAATTAGTCTACAAAAAAGTAAAAAAAAAATTTTTTGACGAGGATTAAATTTACCATATGGGATTATATTTTTTTAGAAAAAATAATAAAAATTTAGATTAAAAAAAATCATTATTTTTCATTTCCGTTAGGAAAAGGTATATGTGGAGCCATTTGTTTTACACGTAGGGGTATATATGAATCACTTTCATACCAAGGGGTATAATCAGCTCTAAATGACAAAGTTTGAGGGGATATATCAGACCCTTTTCCCTTTATTTTTAAAGTATGGGGAACGCCTACAATACGACCTAATCATTCAATTTTATCATAAGCTTTACTTTTAAAATATTAAAAGATACATCCAAATTTATTTTTCTCCAATTACTCTTAACTTCACTATAATTATCAATTAGTGTTTAAACGAGAAGATAACTTAAGAGATTTAAAAATAATCTTTATAACAAACAAAATTCCTTTTTAGTTAAAATAGAGAATATTAATTTTTATTAAAACTATGTATATAGTTACATTAGTCTTAAAGTGCCTATGCACTTTTAGTAGTGGCCTCCATTACACAAACATTTTCAAAGCTAAAAGGGATATAGAAATATCAATTAAAACATGATAAATTGGATAATTATCCTAAACTACTTAACTCTACCTTTGTTTCAATTTCCAAAACATTTGAACAAATGTTCTATAAATAGGATAATTATCATAATAATATATTTTTTTAGTACTCTCCTTAGATATATCAGAAAAAGTAATTTCTTGCCTTCTTATAATTTTGTTTTTCTGGTGAAGTTCTTTTATTATTTGAATAGAAGAAATTTTTTTTCCAGATATATTATGTGTCAGAAAATTGAATATCTCTTATTTTTTAAAAATATAAATGAAAATTTCTCAAAAAAAATACCAATAATTTTTAATATTTGTGTTGATCTGGATTGACCATGAGTCAAAAAATGGCATTAAAGTTGCACCCTTGAGTATTTTCTATGATGGGAAGATTGTGGTTTATGATGTACCCATTAAGAAGGTTTTGATTAATCAAATGACATTTTGATTAGTTTTGTTACACTATCGAATTAATCACAAATAATTGTGATTTTTGAATTATTTATTGAAAATGTAGGCAGCAAATATTCTGAAGTTTGTAGAAAGAGATGCATGTTCATCTAAAAAAGAATTTTTCGTGGGACCATTAAGTGGAGGTTAAACAATTTCCTTCTCATTTGTAAATTAAATTTGATTAATATTTTGCTCATTTTCAAATTATTTTAACAATGTGACTTTTGTTGCATACAGATTTAGATTTGGCAAGGAAAAACTTTATGCTTGTAGTTTTGGTGAATCGAAAAGAGAGGTGAATTTTTTTTTCACTCCCAAAATTTCTTTGTTTTTAAGTTATTTAAAAGATAATCGATTCAAATACTATTTCCTAATACCCATTTCTAACATTTTCTTTGCCTAACATCATATTTTTAATGTCAAAGTGGCTACTTAATCTCTCAAATATAGTTTACCATAACTTTCAATTTTTTCTTTCTCTTCTCTCCAAAATTTATCCACTCCAATAATGAAACACATATTTTGAAAGATCAGTGAGTAATTTATATGAAATAATAAAGTTGGTAGAACTTAATTCCATGGTCACCGCTAACCGCTTTTGGTTCCAATTCTTTACCAAAAAAGAATTAAGAGAAATGTTGTTCCTATCCCTCTAGAAAATAAATAAAAGGAAAGAAATAAATAATTTTCCCGTGATTCGGTGTTTTTCGTGTTTTTTTAAAAGTTCTCCCGAGTAAAATTTGCAGAAAATACGATCTCTGCCTCTCTTTTATAAGAAAATAAAAATAGCACTAGTTGTCATAAAGTTTCATAAATAAAAACAGATTTTCTAGATTCTTCTTTTTTGAAAATGAAGACCTTTATTGTTACATATGAGGATCTCTCATAAGAACCCCAAAAAATTTAAACTATACAAGAAAGTTGGGCAAACACTAAAACGTTTGCATTACTCGGTGAATGCTTTCGATAAGAAAATACTCATCGATTGATATTTGTTGATTTATTAAGTAAGGGTTAGCCCTTCAAGATATGGCGCCCTAAAATTGTGCGCCTCCTGTGTTTTTCTACAAATTGGGGAAAAAGTTACAGTTTTCGATGTCCGAGTGATTTATGGGTTTTTATTACCATTGATTTATTTTCCTTACTTTTGAATTGGTTATATATAATTGCGATTTCTAAACTAAATATTGTATACATAGGTGGATGGTATTCTAAAGTTTGTTGAATCGTCAAAACAACAATTGGTTGTGAAAACCTTAAGCGAAGGTTAAACATTTTCTTTCCCTTCTCCTTTGAAATTAAAAATTTGATTAATATTTTCTTCATCTTTAAATTATTTTACTATGTTGGTTTTTGTTACATGTATAGATGTACAATTGGCAACGAGCTCAGTTCGACTATTGGGAAAAGGACAAGAGAGGTTGTGTTCTCTTTCTTTTTATTTTGTCAAAAATTAAATGCATATCTTGTTGTCATCTTTTGTTATGAAAATCATAAATTACTGTTGTAAAAATCATTTCATAAAACACTAAATAAAACTGAATTTTTAGAAACCATAAAAGAATGAAACAGAAATTTATTTGTAAAAATAATTTAATCTGTAAACTACAAATCTGGATACTCTTTTTTGATAATTAGGAAGAAAATAAGTCGCACTGAATTCACAGTGTCCCCTTAAGGAATTCTTCCCCTCCTAAGTATCCTAGGTTTTGATTTGGGGGGGGGGAAAATATAACTTCAGGGTAAAATGATCTTACTCATAGAGTATAAGATAACCAAAACTCTACTGTCAGCCGAATCAATCCACAGCAGAAAGTACACGAAGAAATATTTGTTTCAGAAAGAAGAAGTCAAAAATTCGTTCGAAATATTCTGAAGAACTGCAATGACATTTATAGGCAAGAAGATATATTCTTATAGGTTTGTCACCCTTTTAGAATTTGCAAGCGACATTTAAATGAAAGTGCAACCGTTAAAAAAATTGGTATTGACTGTTTTTCCTGAAGTTGCAACCTTTCAGACAGTGGCGGAATTTTTCAATATAACGGAATTTAAAACGGGTCAACCAGCGCGAATCCGAGTCAAGGGTCGGGTTAACTAAAAAGTTGAAAACATTTCGGTTAACTTCTGTATCCCAACTATTAATTGAAAATAATTTTTTGGCCATTTTAATTAATTAATAAATAATTAAAATAAATTTGTCCAAAAAAATTAATCCCTCTCTCGATCGAATCATTTTCCAAACCAAAGCCAAAGCCGACGAGCGACGACGACGACGGCGCGGGGGGGTCCCTCTCGACCCTTTTAATCAATTAATAGGAGTGGTTTATTTATTTAAACTCTCCTATTTTCATTTCCATTACCGATGAGGGACTAATTGCCTTTTTCATTAGCATTAGAGGACTTTTCAAGTTCACCAACCTTTTCAAGTCAATGTTTCTAAACTTTTCAAATTCCTCTCCTTCCGTCTATTTTCCCCATCAATTCTTGCGAATACCCAACATATGTAAGGTAATCTCCATGATAAAATCAATTTCCTGTTGATTTTTTTATGTATTTTTGTCAAATATCAATTTTATTTATGTATGTACTCCTAATTAAGCTTTTAAGAAGAGTTATAACTTCATTTTAGAAAATCAAGAAGGTGAATTATTAATGCTTTTTTTTCTCAAAAAAATCTTTAAGTTCCAACAAATGAAATTCAAGAAGTTTATGAGTTTCTTTTGAGTAGTCTTTCTAACTTAATTATATTCCTAATTACAATGAACCAAATTAGTAAGTAAAATTGTGAATTTAAACCTCAAAATCATATATCTTCAAACCACAATTTGGTTGTAGTACTAATGTGTTTTTTGTAGTCTCTCTAGAGTAGTGAGAAAAATGAAATATCTTGTCCTTTTATAATTTTTTTTGCAATAGTTTTTTAATAATTTTCATTAATAAAAAAAATTATTTGTCCTGTTCAGTTTCTTTTTAATATAAAAAATATGCCCCCGTCTTCTCGTTCTCCCCCTCCCGCTTTTCTCTCGTCCCCCGCCTCTCCCACTTTCTCCCCTCCCTTTGCCCGCCACTTTTTTGAAAGCGATAGAAAATGATTCCTTTCCTCTAGTCTATTATAACGGTCCTTTTTATTTTAGCGTTTAAAACTCTGAGTGTTCTTTCAATACATATGTCAATTTGAAAATCCTAGAACCTAATTATTATTCTTAAATCCCTTTCACTACAAAAACTTTCCGTTCCAAGTATAGTAATATATATTTTAATTCTTCTTTTTGTACGTATTTTATTTAATCCTTCTACCCTTGTTGAACATTTCAATTGGATGTGTTAATTCTCGCATAACCCTTATAAATCAGGTGAAAATAACAATAACCAACTAATTAAACTACTGAGAATCCTCAATTGTTAGGTTATTATATTGGCCACTATATACTTTATATATTCCATTCTTCATATTAATGAAGGCGAAGCGTTACCAATATAATTAATATCTACATTACTAATTTTGCGTAACTGTTTCCCAAACTGAAAATAAATTTAATTTTAATGTTTTGGTGTTGCGGGATGACGATGGTGTACCTTAATGGTTTTCCCATTCGCCCCTAAAACAAGAAATAGAACAAAGAAACAGATGTGAGTGGTATACATATATCATTCGGGATGTCATATATGGATGTTAATGGAAAATATCTATTTGTAGATTTGGTGTTTTTTAACTAGACTCTTTTATTAGTTTCCTAAGATGTTAATTTTACCAGTCAAAACTAGAATATAAAACTTGCATTTTCTATTATTTTGGTAAAGATATGTTTGGTCTTGTATGTTGGTTTTAAAATAATGTGTGGGTTTTTAGTCTCAAAAGTGGTTTTGTATGTTGGTTTTAAAATAACTTGTGGGTTTTACAATAGTAGTGTTTATGCGGAAAGCTTTAATTACTAATGCTTACATTAGGGCAAACTGTTCACATTACATTTTTTGAGGCGTGACCCTTCTTGAACTTTGCTAGTGTCAGATGCTTCTATTTTTCCATTTTCCTTGTTTTAGACATAATCTCTCTTAGTAATGCTTGAATTAGGGTGAATGTCCAAATTACATCTTTTGGGGTGTGGTCCTTTCTCATGCAGGATGTTTTGGTTAATAATGCTTGTATTAGGGTAGACTATCTAGAGTATGTCCTTTGAGGTGCAACTCTTTTCCAAACTTTGCTAACGCGGAAGCTTTGAGGCAACAAGCTAAAACCTTTTTATTATCGTTTACATTAAAACTTCGATCATTGATTCTGAATCCATTATCACATCCCTTATTTGAATGCTATTTTATTTGTGGGGTTTTGCTAATGTAGTGCTAGGATTGATTGTACGTCTTGATGCTATTAGTGTTTATAGGGTTGCAGCATGTAAACTTCATGTCAAGTCAATTCGGTTGGTTCCTTCTTTATAAATGTGATTACAAAAATAGTGTATTTTGTGTGTATCAAGCAAACAACCAATTATTAGAAAAACTTTGTCAACTAAGGGTTATGTAGATGGGAAGACATAACAACGTTTTTGTCCCAATTTTCAAAATTGGATAAAAGGACAAATATATCTTCAAACTTTCAAAAATGATTTGTCAATGTCCTCTGTCATACTTTTCGTCCATCAGAGCTCTTGCCTTCCAATAAACAGTGCACGTTTTTCCCTTCCACTAACCAAATACTCATTATGTACACGTAGCGGAGATCTAACCACCATAGAGTGACAAATTTTTAACCCCAAATTCAAACCTACACAGGACCCATTTTAACTCCACCCGATTTTATCCAATAAATAAACTTCTAAAATCCTAAAGAAAAGGGCCCCCCTAATACTCGTTACTTCGTCATTCTCACAAACAAAAAGCCGAGTTCATCAGACGGTAAACTACTCGCTCATTCCGTTATTCTTGGTGGATTAACTCAGACTCCGGTCATAGTTCTCAAATTTTACTATATTATCCTACGAGATCTTATATGTGTTACATTTTGCTTGTCATTTCAAAAAATTTTCTTCAAAGCCTAGTAGAAGAGGTTATGAGTTTTTTTTTTCACTTGTTCTGTAATTTTTTTTTCTATAGAATTGATTTTTATAGTAATTTGTAGGAAATTGTTCACGTTTTATCTTAAAAAATGAAATGTGGGTGTCTTCTTTTTCTAATATGAGTTACTTTACCTTAGTGTTTGGCTGAACTTTTAATTGTCTTCGTTTACTAATTTGACTATTAATTAGGGTAATGTGACTTACTACAAAGAAGTGGCACTTACTACTTTTTACTAATGTATGTTAACTTTTTATTTTTTCTCCTCCTTGATTCCCCAAGGTGATATTACGAACTAAGTAAACGTTATGTGATCTTAATAACAACTAATGTACTTCTTGTGGCTCCGTATGACATGTGACGACTTAACGGGGGGCAAATGCAAAGTAAACTGAATCGACAAATCAAATCAAGTCAAAAAAAAATCGACAGTAGTTTGGTTGGTTGACGGGTGATTGAATTTCAAAATTTTAGCTGTCAAATTTGAGAATATTTTATGTGTATTAAATTTGAAGTTACAATTATATTGTGAGAGTTTTCAAAATCGAGTTAATAATTACTTGAAATATGTTTGTATAGTTTGCCCTCAGCCTTAATCTTAATTAATTGCATAATGAACGTTGATATTTAAAAAAAAAAATTACAGTCCTTTGAAAAATTTATGTCCTCTTAATAGCTTGGGAATTTAGTTATCTACACAAAAAAGTGAAAAATAGTTGGACCGCATTCCATTTTAAATACCGTTAGTTGGAGAAAATTGAAATAACCGACTAAAATCGAAATCGAAAAAAAAAAGACTATATGGTTGATTGGATTATTTAGATTAAAAAACCAATATAATTGATTTAGATTTTTTTAATGAAAAATCAAATCGAAACGACTGTGTACACCCACTTATGATTACTAATATTGTATATTATGCCGTAACTGTTACTTAATTCTTTAGACAAATCACTTTATGAAATGTCCAAGAGTATAAAAGATTGAAAAAAATACTTATAAAAAGAGCGTCACTTAATTTTTTCTTTATAAAGAAATTAAGAAAAAACCTTAATTGAAAAAGATTTTAACAGATTAATTTTTCTAAATAGACGAAAATGGTTAGAGGCTTCTTATTTACGCTTAAGAGATTTTTAAGGTATGTGAAGCGTTCGCTAAAATACGTTTATCCTACAATGAGATTAAATATTTTGACTATTTTTAGGGAGAATGATTGATCATAAACTAATATTATTATTTAAATATGTGATTAACTTGTAGAAATATTTAAAAAGAAGAATTTTAATTTTTAAGAAACTTGCTACATAGTTAATAACATTTGGAATTGAAATGCAGGTGATAGAATTATTAACAAACTACAAATTTATTTACAATTTAACTATGACTCATTGTTAAAATAATTAATTTAACTAAATCTGGTTAATTTGACATGAAAACATTTAAAATTAATTGAAAAATAAATAAAAGGTTTTGCGTTACAAATTGATACATGTAATGTAAGAGTTGATAAAAAGTGAATATATATAAAAGAAAACTAACATAAAGAAAAAGGATCTCTTTTGGGGATTTTAATTAAGTTATCAATCAAATAATGTTTAGAGTTACAATAAACAAAAATATATAAAAATACAATCAAAAAGATAGAGAGGAAAAAGCTGCTATTTTTTGTGTAAATGAGGTATTATAGCATTTTTTATAGGATATTCTCAAGTTATACACTAGAGTTTGAATTTCATTGTAAACCATTTAATATCTCAATGGTTATAGCATTTAAAAAAATATATAATTTAATTTTAAATCTTAAAAGAGGTGTTAAAATAAAATAAATTAATAAAAAAGGAAAAATTACTAATGGAAAATGGATCTTGTATTAAATAATTAAATATAATTATAATTATTGTTTAAGAAATTAGCACGTTTTTTTAAGGGATTTTAAATTTTTTAGATAGTTGGTTGCCTAATCTCTCAACAGTGAGTTTAAAGATATTTAATTGTTTATTTAAATTCCTGGAAAAGCTCTACCAACTGGGTCATGAACGTAATGTTCCATTTGAGATTTGCAGATTTTAGTTTCCATTTGGTATTAGTAGTTGAAATAAATTTTTGTTAAAAATAACTTTGATTTGATTTCATGGAGAACAATGTGTCGATATTAATAAACATGGTGGAAAGTGGAATTCATCATAATGATTTTGGTATGATTTGTTGTTTTAATATGAATTGTGTGGCTTTAATTTATTATATTTTGTAAAGTATTAATAAAAGTGTTCGATTTTTTTTATTATTGTTAGATCTACTAAAAGATAGTTGGTATGTTCTTTTTTTGGATAAATAAATAATAGATAAATAATCACGTTAAGTATGGCCATTTTGAAAAAACGCTAAGTAAAGAAGTTTGAGTGTAATTAATGAAGATCGCGGTTAGTTGATTTGGGAAGAAAATAGAAAAACGTACATTTATAATTAGACAAATAAAATAGATATAATTTTGGTACAGGTGAAGTGGAAGTATCTACCCAAATGTATGAATAATGTCTGAAAGTAATAAAATTTGTATTTAATGGTAAAACCTGCTCAGATAATATCAAAAAAAGTAAGAAGATATAATTTGGTATTGGTGAAATATGAAAATTGTATTAATTGGTATGGAATTATAAGAAATTTATTAATTGTGTATGAAACTATATTTGTTTAAACTCACAATATATGTTTCTATTGAAATTATAAATATATTTTGTAGAATTTGTATAGATTATAGAAGAAAACTATCTTCTTGTGTTATGAACTAGTTGTATATATGTCAGTGAATGAGAATAAAAGGTGTTATGACAGTTTATGAATTATTTTGATAGGTACCAGATACAAAAATAAGAAATGGTCCACAGTTTCGAGGCGGTTACAAGCAGCAACAAATTCTTGTAACCCAAGATGTAAAGTTTGGACCATTTACAGTCATAACAAAATGGCATTCCCCGCCATTTTAGTTTGCAAGAATAAATAGCGTCATAAAATCTGACATTGGATTTATGTATGCAAAATAAAAAAATTCAACACGGTGTTGTTTCTTGTTAAGAATTGTTGAACTGGTCTCGTGACCTAGGAAAATCAACAGATCCGCAAACACATTCAGTTTTAAACATGAAGGACAAATGTATTTTGTACCTTTTTCTTCCTATAAAATTGGCAAATAATTAAACATTTATCATAATATTAATGTCAAAAAATCATATATTACTGGGTGTTAAAATGGACAATTCAATTCCAATTCATACCCAAGCATTACAAAAATTGTACATCAGTTCAGAACAATGCAACAATATTAATACATATTAAGTTTTGAAAAACATAATAATTTATGACTTTGTAAACTATAATAATAGCTTCTCAAACAGACATACATGAATTCATACATCAAAATCAAAACATTACAATAGACAGTTTAAGACTTTTATATAATAAGGTAAAAAATATATACATTACAACCACTAGACATTATTCAACATGATATTTGTAATAGACAATATAGCATTGTCATTACACATAGCATACCAAGTTAATACATTAATGGCATACATTCTAAGTGGTGAAATATGAGTAATTTATTTTATACACAAAATCATACAACATTACTACATTATCTATTTATCAAAAATAATACTTGGTGTAAGCATTAATATTCACAAAATATACAATATAATCATTACAATATGCATATATCATTATAAGTATACAGTACTAAAAACTTCAACTGATAAATAAATCATATTAAATTTCAATGTAACGATTACTCTTGAAAATAAAATCAAAATTAAACACACTTAAACATACATTTTTATTGAAATGTGAAAAAAATTTACTGACCTTAACAACCTTGTTTTGATTATGTGGTTATCTCGACCTTACCAATGTCAATGCCTTTGCTTTCTGTGATTTGTCTTACAATCTACTCAACACAGTTCCTTACAGTGTTATTAAATTATAATGGTAATAAAGTAGATGTAGATTTCAGACAAACTTACAAAAGTATTTCATATACAATCAGGCACACAAATATACAAATCAAAACACTAAAGAGTAATTTAGCATGTATTACTTAGTAACAATATCATAAAATGATACAAAAACTTAATTACACAAATCATACAAATTTACTATACAATCATACCAATTACACATGATAATACCACAATTCATACTGTTCATATATTGATATGGTAATATAAAAAAAGGTTACATTTCATATAGGAATATACTACAATTCATACAGAAATAAACAGAACGTAAAAAACTGTACTTACTATTCCCAATTAACTCGAAATTAGAATAAAATTAAATGGATAATTTTAATTAATTTTGAAAATTTCTTTTTTATAATCTAATTTTTTTTTTCGGGTTAACTTGTCTCGTCGTCTTGTAAATGTGAAGTATCGTTTTAGAGGTTCTTGAGTGTTTGATTTTGGATTATCAATTTCTTCTACAAAAAAGATTAGAATCTGAGAATACTCATTTGTTTCCTTTCCTTTTCTATTCCTCTTTCTTTCGCCTTTTCTCCGATCATCTACTTTTGCTTTTCTTTCCATTTCTCTTATGTCTCGGATTCCTGGATGTTGTTTATTTTTTTTTCATGTTTGATTCCCTGATCTAGATTTTGTCTTTTGCATCTGCAAGGCTGGTTGTGTTTGTGATAAATTTTGAAAGAGGAGCAGAAATTTCGTGAGCTTGTTCCATCATTCAACCTTGTGAATTTCGCGGGGTTTTCCTTGTCTCTTTACGACATTTCATTGTACAAATTTTTAAGTGAAGAGATGAATATTTGAGTGCAGAAAAAAAGGAAGATTTTGAGTTGCAAAATAGTAGAATTGGAAGGAGACGACTGTTAAGATTGTAAAGTTTTTTATGTCGTTGCAAAAGAGATGATTTGATATAAAAAAATTAATTGTTAAGCGTTGCAAAGAGATGCTTTTGTGCAGAATTCGGGGGAAAAGAACAAAATTTTGGGGCAGTTTGACAGTTTTAAAATAAAAACTGTATTATTTTAGATATTGATGGGTAGTGATTATTATGGAATGATAAAATCCGCTATTATTTGTAATGTTTTAAGAAAGGTAACTATATAAATATTATGAATTTACACTATTGTTAAGAGTTTTGTGTAAAAAAGGGTAACAAAATAATTAAATGATTAACTACTTAGTTAGAAAACAGGTAACGAATCATACATGTAATTATTTGATAAGTTTATTATTATTAAAAAAAGTATATGAGAATAAGAGTTTTTCTTGATTGCATAATGATAAGTAATATGCTAAGTAAGTAGTTTATATTAAAAAATGTTTATAAACGTCGTATTATCATCTTAAATGTTGTGTGTAGTGTTATTTTTTTGCTTTGGCCCAATTCTTATTTTTTGTATATTGACTGTATATCGTACGTATATCAGCATATATAACTTCACTTTTTAGCTCCCGAGCACTGTAATTCTGCTCTCTCTTTATTGTAATCCTGGATTTCAAGCTTCAACGCGTATACCAAATGTATACAGGCTGTATATTGTACTGTATATCAGTGTATACTGCTGTATACGATCTATTTTTGGCTCTAAAGATCCGCATTTTCCGTTTTCCAGCACCGTGCTTCTGTTTATGTGCCCAGATGACTCGAGAATAAATAAAGAAAAACAATAAATAATTTGTCGTGATCAGTGCATTAGTGTTTTTTTAAAGTTCTCCCAATAAATGTTTGAGGAAATAAGACCTCTTGCTCTTTCATAAAGAAAATAAAAAATTACCACTAGCTGTCTTATAATTTATGTGAAAAACATAGTTTCTTAGATTTCTTATGTTTGAAAAATGAAGACCTCTTATGTGTTACATATGAGGATCTCTCATAAAAAGAACATCAAAAAATTTAAAATATACAAGAAAGTTGGCAAACACATATAACGTTTGCATTAACTCGGTTAATGCTTTCGATAATGAAAATACTCATCGATTGATCTTTGTGTTGATTTTATTAATTAGGGTTTGCCCTTCGAGATATGACGCCATAAAAATTGCGCTTTGTGTATTTCTATGATGAATAAGTTGCAGTTTTCAATATCCGAAGTAACAAGATTTTTATCATTGATCTATTTCCTTACTTTTGAATTGGTTATATATAATTGCAATTTCTAAACTAAATATTGTATACATAGGTGGATGATATTCCAAACTTTTGTTGTCGTCAAAACAACAATTGATTGTGAAAACTTTAAGCGAAGGTTAAACATTTTCTTTCCCTTCTCCATTAGAATTAAAAAATTGATTAATGTTTTCTTCATCTTTAAATTATTTTAATATGTTGGTTTTTGTTACATGTCTAGATGTACAATTGGCACAGCTCATTAAATTCTTGAACAAAACGACAATAGGGTTGGTGTTCATCTATCGTTTATTTTTAATAAAAGTAAATGCATATCTAAAGGTAATACTTAATACATTCAAATATTTCAATTGATTTTTTTATTTTATTTTTTAAATATAAATGTTTTTTTGTCATGTACGCCTAATTGAAGTTTTTAGTTATAAAACTTCCTTTTAGAATCAAGAAGGTGATTATTAGCTTTTTGTTCTCAATTAATCTTTAGTCCATTATGCTGTTCGTTGAAGAGAGTCTTTATTAACTTACATCCTACTTTGACCCAAATTAGTACTTGACATTGTCATATTCCAACCTAGTCTATTATGACGTCTTTTTATTAATTGCTTTGTAAACTTGAGTGATCTTCATAATATCATTTTGAAAATTCCATACATTATTAATTATTACTTCTCCTTCTCATTTTTGTGGCATTATTATTTTGTTTTGTCAGTAGCAAAAAGAATGTTAATTTCTTTTATGATCACTCATTTAAGGTACAATCTTTTTATCCGCTTGTTGCTCCCTACTAATTTTCAAAATATTACTCTAATATATTTTCTGGAGGAGAGAGAAAAGTGAGTCTACTTTTAAAAGACATTTGGGGGGGGTAACACTTTCCAGGTCTTCATTTATTTCTTAATTTCGTATCTGATCAAATATTGTCACATAAAATGATACATGAGGGACATTAATTTTAAATCCTTTCTCTACAACTTTCTAAGATATAGTAATATATTTTAATGTCTTCGTTCATACATATTTGTATTTATCCTTTTACACCTTGTTAACATTTCAGATTGATGCTAATTCTCGAAAATCCTTATCAACCAGGTGAAAAATAAAAATACCAACTAATTCAAACGACTGAGATCCTCAAAATTGTGAATTCATATATGTCTACGTATACCTATATATTCCATTTCTTCACATGACGAATAGAGTGCAATATAATTAATATCTACATTAACTTATTCTGCGTACTTTTTCTAAACTAAAAGTTTTTTTGTTTTTGGGTCATGATAAGGTTGTGTCACATGGATCCGGCTCCTCTCCATTTCTCTACTCTCCATTTTCCCCAAGTTCCTATTTGGATTAATGACACATGTCATAGGTTAAAATAAATTTTCAAAGTAAACCTCTAACCATGTTTTAGTTAATAAATAGTATTATATATCATTATTAAATTATATACTCTACATATTAGCAGTCATATTATTTTGTGGTCATAAATATAGGTTAAAAAATGTTTTCTTCCTACTATTTATTTTTTCGTAGGACTTTTCTATTTTTGATTTTATATAATATTATACCAAAGAAAAATAAAAAAATATCCTACTAAAAGAAATCATAGAAGAAAACTTTTTTAACCTATATTTAGGACAAAATAAATATGGTGCAATATTGTGAGATTATAATCTTTTAATATTTGATATTACATATATTTCTTAACTTAATCATAGTTAGGTTACTTTGGGAAAAATTAAATATTAACTTTTATTTTACCTATGCATGTGTCGTATGGTAACATATATTATAATGGTATGATATATTGGATCTTATTGAAAATATTCATTTGAATTTGTAGTTTATTTTACTAGATTTTTATTTACTAGACTTGCATTTTCTATTATTTTTTGTGATATTTTTTGGTTTTCGTATTGTTTTTTAAACATAGTGGGTTTTTAGTCTCAAAAGGTGGTGGCGCAGTTGTCTAGCTCGTAGGTCCTCATAGCTTTCTGAGTAGTCCTGAGTCGAGAGTTCGAGCCTCTCTCACCCATGTTGTTTTTTTCATTTTCCGCATTCCCTTTCGCGGGCTCTACTAATTTGTGCTCTGTTTATACTGTTTGTATTAGGATAGACTGTTCACATTTCACTTTTTCGGCGTGATCCTTATTCGAACTCAACCCATTCTACTTTTTCCATTTGCCTTGTTTTAGGTATACTAAACTAGGGTAGATTGTTCACATTACACTCTTTGACGGTGTATCCTTTGTTTGAAGTCTGCTAATGCGGGATAGTTTGATTACTAATGCTTGCTTTAGGGTAGAGTAGACTGTCCACACTATACCTTCCAGGGTGTAGCGCTTCTCCGAACTATGCTAATGTGGAAGAATGCTTCTATCTTTCTCCCTCCATAATGCTTATTATTAAGGTAGATTGTCCAAAATACACCCTTTTGGATGTGGCCGCTTCTTCGAATTAATGCGGTATGCTTTGGTTACTAATGCTTGCTAGTATTATGGGAAACTATCCACATAATGCCCTTTGGGATATGCAACTCTTTTTTAAACTCTCGTGGGATGTTTTGTGCGCTAGAGTACCTATTATCATTTGCATTTATAAGATTGATTGTGATTCTAATCCATGAATCACATCCCTTACTGATGACTATTTTATTTGTGGGGATGCTAATGTTAGTGCTAGGATTTCATTGCGTGTCTTGATGCCAAACCTGTGTTTCAAAGAGTTTATTTTTTCTAGTGTGCTGCAAGGCATGTAATCATTGTAGACATTAGGCCTTGGGAAGCAAATTAATATTGACATGTGTATTTAAAGTATGTCAGAAGGTTGATCTGAATGTACTCCACTGCATGTGATTGTTCCTTTTTTCTATATTTTTTACAAAAATATTGTCGCCAGAGTAGGTTAGGCACATTTCAGTTATTTTGACTTTTTTCAAAGTTACATTATTTAAAGCTCTATTTTTTAATAAAATATAAGTATAGTAATCTGAAGAAACAAGTATCACTAGGAAAACTGTGAATTACATGGAGATTTTCCTAGGAATTTGTATGAAAATTCGCAGGAAACTTATTTTCCTGCAAATTTTCATACTAATCCGCAGAATATCCCATGTAATTTACCATTTTCTTGTAGTGTATAGTATCTATTTTTAACAGAGATATCAAGTATAGTTATCTGAGGAACAAGTATAGTTAAAAGAGAAAATTGTATATAATGACAAACTAATAAATCAAATTAAATGCTATAACCATACTTTGATTTAATTGTGCCCATAACAAACTGTTTGTCAGTCACCTCTCTCCCGCAAACTCTCGCTCCCCACTTTCCTCTCTCACTTTATCTCTTGCTCGCTTCATCTCACTTTTATACAAACACAAGTGTATAAACTGTGTTTCTATTTGTATAAAGCAGAAAAAATTGTATATATACATATATTTTCGTTCCCCTCTCTCCCCTCTCCCAGATCTCGCTCGCCACTCCCAGATCTCGCTCGCCACTCCCATATCTCGCTCGCCACTCCTAGATTTCGCTCGCCACCCTCGCCTCTATCACTTATACAAATAGAAATGAATTGTATAAATTATGTTTCTGTTTCTATAAAGCAAGAGAAAATTGTGTATACACTTCCATACATATCTTCGTCCTATACACTTATATTATATAATAAAAAAAACTCTCTGCCAGTTTTCCACTTTTTCTTTTCGCTCTTTCCTCATTTATACAAATTCAAATTGATATAATTCTCTCTTTTCGTTTTATACAATTAGATTCAATGTAATATTTCCTGCCAAACATCTTTTTGCTTTTCTGTCTTTTTTCATTTTATACAAATTCAAATTGTATATAATCATCATATACACTTATAATTGTACAATACAATATTTTCCTGCCCAAGTCTCTTTTGTCTTTCTCTCTTTCTCGTTTTATACAATTCATTTTATATAATTCGCTTCAATTGTATATGTATAACTAATTACACACACGCACACACGCATACACGCACGCACGCACGCACACACACACATGAAGCGCAATTATACAAATTTTGGTATAGCATACAAATATAAATTTTGTGTTTATCATATGTGAACGTTACCCTGTTTAAAATCATCAAAATAGGCTTGAGAGATCAGCCCAAACCAACTCACTATATTAGAGTAAAGTTGAGTTAAAATTTTTTAAGTCCATTTAAAATTGAGGCTTATAAGCCCAACTCAAGTTACTCATTCGCATTTGAGGTGGTTTGACAGAGGCTGGGCCAGATGATTTAATTTGAATTAAAATTTTGAAAAAGGAAGTAAAACTGCAAAAAGTGCCTAGATGAAATAATATTATGGGAAAATTATGGGTTTAAGCAAATTTTATTTATATCTATTTGATATTCATCATATCTTATATTGTTATAATTAATCACTCGCAATTAACATAACTATTAATATGTGGTTTGCTTCGGTTTGTATAATTTAACCACGTTTGTTAATGTGCACTAACATTCTTAGTTGGGGGATTGTAAGTTTGTAATGGTTTATATACTCAATGACAATAACTTTCTTTGGTTTTTCGTTTGTATCACATATACATTAATTTTTTTGTGTATCACTTTTAAAGTTTGTATACAGTGTGGTTTTCGAACAAAAAATTTTGTTTCATATAATTTATATATCGTGGAATTTAATAATAATATTTGTAATAACTGTGTAAATTCCTATGTTTTGTGTGATTAGATTAATTGGCTATTTCGAGTTTTATCATATGTGTGTACTTTCAGACTTTATATTACTCAATTATAGCACAAACGCCGAATTATACAATGATATGGGCTGAATTTGAACGAAAATAAGAAACCAAGAGATGGAGGGATTGCGCCTCTCTCGCTCCGTCCTCTCTCCGCTTTGTCTCCCATATTACTCGCCTTTCTCTTTCCCTCCCAATCTCGCTCGACTCTCTCCTCCTCTCTCAATCTCGCTGTCTGTAATACAAATAATAGTATAACCTTAATTATCTAACCGATATACATATCAATGCCATCTCTTTCCCACTCTCTGTCCTTTCTCGCTCTCCCCCCCCAATTCCACACCCACCCCCCCCCCCCACCCCCCCCGAAAACGAGAAGCCCCCCACCCAGCCCCCCCGGGCCCCCCACCTAGACCCCCCGCCCCCCGCGCCCCTGCCCCCTCCCACCACCCGTCGCCACCTCCCCCGCCAAAATAAAAAGAAATTAAATAAAAAAAAAAAAAACCCCCCACCTCCACCCCCCCACCCCCCGCCCCCCGAGACCCCCCCCCCCCTCCCCCTTTCCCCCCCGCCCCCCCCTCCCACACCCCCCCGCCCTGCCCCCCCCCTCTCTGCCGCGCCCTCGCGCCCCCCCAGGGGGGAAAGGTCGCCCCCCCCCCTCTCTCGCCCGCCCGCCCCACTCATCCCTCCTTCCCTCCTCCCATAGAGAGGAGAAGGAAGAAGACCCCCTCCGCTGATCCTGTATGCAGAGGTAAGGCGAAACCGGCGCGGCTAGCGCCGCCCAGGAAAGCGAAGGGAAGGGCCCTCCCTTCCCCTCCCCCCCCACCGACCCGGGCCTTCTTGTGCCCCTCCCCCCCCCCCCTGCCGCCTGAGATGAAAGAGGGCGAGGGTCCCCGACCCGCCCCGCCGCCGCCCCCCGCCCACCGTCTTCTCTCCTCCTCCCCTTATCACGCTCGCCACTCTCCTCTCCATAACATGTAGCTACAAATATCAAACTATAACTATAGAGCTAATTAACTACTTTTGAGGTGAGATGACCCTTTAAACAAGGATCAAATTTGTTCTAACGCCCCCATTCATTCTTAGTTTCACAGTCTTTGATTGGATCTATCATTTACCAAATCTATATAATTTATACATAAATAAAAATATTTCTCCTTGCCATAAAAAGAACACGTCATCATACGGTGTAGCTGCACTTTTTCTTTTTTTTTTTTAAATAAAAATAAAATACTAATGACTTGAAAGTCTGCTAGTGCTAAGTTGGACCTTTTGAATAGAGATAACCGTATTATTAATTGATAGGCACTATAAAGGGCTATGATTAAAGTATTGATCCTCACGATTACTGGTAAAAGAAAACAATTATGACAGATTGACAATAATAAAAGCACAACTATGATCAATTAAAATAATTTGATATTCTTGTATTCATATCACTGTTTATACAAATTTAACTATTAAATTTACAAATACAAACTTTCACATATTATTTTTTTTCTGCATTTTTTAAATTTCGACAGTTAATTAAATATTTTTATGCAATTTTTCATGTCATTTAAATATTTTCATTCTTATAATTATTACTATAATTTATTAAACTATTTACAGTAATTTCTAAATATGCAAATTTTATTGAATGTACTCTTTTGAAATTTAAAAGTCTTACTCTCATATACGAATAATACCACATAATTTTTGACGGTTTCATAATGCTTCAGAGTATGACTATTTAGTAATTTCCATTCTGTTTCATTTTACTTGGACATTTATCTTTTAAAAAATAGAGATTTATTTTATTAAACTACTCTTATTAATTATTATGCTTTAAAAAACTAAATTTGACTACTAATACATTATATAGCCATTCAATATTATTATTATTATTTTGGTAACTACATTTTATTAATTACCAAAAACAAACATTACAATCCAAGCAACTATCACAACATGCTTCAAACTCAAAAATTAAAACCAAAAGACTACACCTACATTCCTAACTATTGCTTAAATGTCCATTGATATACAATTTCCTTCATTTTAGGAGTTCTAGCAATAGTTACATAGGCTATCTCTTTTACTATTTGATTCTCATTTTTGCTCTTGTGCTAAAAAATTCTGCTGTTTCTCTCCATCCACAATCCATAGATACCTTCAGTCAATATAATCTTGAACATTTGTGCTGCTGAGCTCTTCCCTTTTCCATGTTGAATACACCACTGCAGAAACTGCTCCCATGTCATTGGAACATTACTTTGTTGCTCTATCCAGCTTAACAGCCTCCCCCACATTCTCCTGGCAAAGTTGCATTGCATAAACAGATGTTCTACATTCTCATCAGCATTCTTGCATAACACACATGTCTTCTCTACTACAACTCCCCACTGAGCCAATCTGTCCACTGTTACTAGCCTTTGATTCATCATGATCCACATTGTAAAGTAAGTTTTTGGTCTTGCTGCATTGTTGAACATAAGACAAGTCCATGCTGGCCTTTGTTGATCTCCCTTCATGTGACAATAAAGTTGCCTGATCATCCCTTTACTTTTCCCTTGCATTTGCTGAACCTGCTCCACAATTTGCTTTGCATTCATTACTTTTTGTATCATCCAGCTTGCATGTTTCCTCCTCTGCCATTCCCTCTGCCCTTTTATATAGTATGTATGTATCCATTTAATCCATAGCTTATCTTCCTTGTTAGCTAAATCCCAACAAAGTTTAGCAACTACAGCTCTATTCCACACTTTCATATTGATCAACCCCATACCTCCTTCACATTTAGGACATCACACTTTCTCCCATGCTATCAATGCCTTTTTTGTAACATAGCCAACCCCTGACCATAAGTAGCTTCTACATAATCCTTCAATCACTTTAATTATCTTTGCAGGAATAATAAAAAGTTGAGCCCAGTATGACTGTACACCAAACAGAACAGTCTTAATCAGTTGAGTTCTTCCTGCATAAGACAATTTTTTTGCTGTCCATGAGTTGATTCTTGCCATGATCTTGTCAATGAGTGGATACCACTGTATTATAGTCAACTTCTTTGTTGAAAGAGGAACTCCCAAGTTTTTGAAAGGTAGCTCTTCCATTGTATAACCAAGCTGATGCATAATTTGTTGCCTCACCTCCATCTGAACTTCACCACAGTATATGGAGCTTTTTGTGAGATTTGCCTGCAGCCCTAAAGCTTGAGAGAACTGTGAAAAAGTACCTTTGAAGTATCTTGATGGACTCCAATCTCCTCTTGAAAACAAAAGTAATCATCTGCAAAACATAAGTGTGTAATGGCCAGCTTAGAACATTTAGGATGATATTTGAATGCTTTCTCTTCTTTAAGCCCTTTGAGGAGCCTACTGAGGTATTCCATTGCTATGGCAAACAAAAAAGGTTACATAGGATCTCCTTGTCTGAGGCCTTTAGCTGCATTAAATCTTTGAGTAGTTTGTTCATTAACAACAATAGTATAATTCACTGTTTTGACACAATGCATCACCCACTGGATAAACATCTCTGGGAATCCCAAGCCTACCATTACTTGTTCTAAAAAAGGCCACTCAACTGAATCATAGGCTTTCTGTAGATCAATCTTTAATGACCCTTATTGGGTTCCCCAATTTTTTTTAGTGTGTTTTGATCCTTCTGTACATCATTTAGCGCGTTCCTTAGCGATTCCAAGTCTTTATTACTTCTGGACTGACAGATCGGTCACCGGTCATTCGTTTGGTATTGTGTGAGTGTTTAAGTATTTTGGAGCTTATGAACCTTGAACGATCATTCTCGATCAAAGTTTCAAGAAGATGACTCAAAATTTCCAATTCTGACGATTCCATCAGTTTTCGGAAGGGTCATTTTAGTCTATTAGCATTGTCGACATGACTCCAAAGTTTTAGTGTGATTGGTGGTATTAGGCGTTTTAACTTTAAGTTTAAAGGCTAATTTTGACTTATTCAACATTCCTGAGTAAACGCGCTCGATGAGAATTCTACTATTGCAGCTCCTTTGCTCGGTTGACTCCTGCCTAGGATATTCCCTTTTGTGGTTCGGAGGAGTGTGAGATAGCTTTCCTGAAGCTCAGGGTTGCTTACTAGCGTCTATATTGACTCTTCATTGATGGTGAGGGTATTTCACGATTTTATTGTGATGCGTCTGGTGTTGGTGTAGGTGTGGTATTGATCGCAGGGCCCGGGTTATGCGTATGCGTCGGGCACTTAAGGTCCATGAGCGCAACTACCCACCCATGACTTGGAGTGGCACGCGGTAGTTTTTGCGGCTTAAGATTTGGAGCACACTTGTCTGGATTTCGATGTGAATCTATACTACCACAGAGGTCCTTCATTAATCATTAGCCAGAGGACCTTAATTCGAGGCAGCGTCGTTGGATTGAGCTCCTGAAGGATTATGATCTCTCCATTCTCTATCATCCGGGCACGCGAACGTGGTAGCAGACTCTGAGCCAAGGCGTGAGTATGTAGTCTAGCCTTATTATCTGCAGTGAAGACCTTGGCTTTGGACATTCAGTTTTTAGCCCAATAGCATGGTTCGATTAGATATATCAGATTCTAGACGCGTCTTGGCATATATTGGATTCAGTCTCTTTGTATGATAGGATCCTTGTTTGTCAATTTGATGATAGCCCTGGGGTCCCTTAGAGATCGCGTGTAGCGGTAATGTGATCAGGCTACCTTAGATCTGGATGGAGTGTTGAGATTACGCTTGTCTCATTTGTGTCGAGATTTGGAGATTTGATACACGTTGATACTTCTGCCCCCCCCCGCGCTCATGAGTCCTAGATATTCCCTATCCATCGGGTACAGCGACGATGTATCAGGATTTGAGCAACATTACTGGTGAACGTGGCATGAACAGATATTGCTGACTTTGTTTTCGTGTTGCTTGTGCTGCAGCAGGTAAAGCTGATCATTTGAGGCCTGGTGGTGAATTTTCAGGGATTACCCATTCCGGGTGAAGTGGATCGCATTACTATGGATTTTGTGGCTGGTCTACCGAGACTTCTAGAGGATTGATAGTTTTGGGTCATCGTTGATCGAAATTGACCACGTCAGCACATTTCCTTCCATTCAAATCTTCAGTTAGTGCCGAGCGTTTGGCTCGTAATCTACATTCGAGAGGTGTTCGCTCATGGGGTCCAGTTTCTATATATCATATCGGGGTCTCACGTTCACGTCTAGCTTTGGAGGACTTTCAGGATGAGTTTTGGCACCCGTTTGACCTGAGCATACTTTCCACCCGCCAGACTGATGGGATCATTCAGAGCGCACTATCGGTCCTTGAGGGACTGCTACGGGCTGTGGTTTTGGAGTTTGGTGGTCCATGGCCCAGTTCTTGTCCTTTGCAGAATTTTGGCATATAACAACAGCTACCATTCTATCATTCAGATGGCCCCCGTTTGAGGCTTGGATGGTAGGCGTTGTCGCACTCCAGTGGGCTGGTTCGAGTCTAACAGAGCAGGCCGCCGAGGTACAGATTTGATTCAGGAGGCTTTGGAGCATGGTGAGAGTGATTCAGGATAGACCTCAGGCATCTCAGAGTCGGCACCAGAGTTATGCGAAATCGGAGGCGTCTACCTTTGAATTCTCTGTTGGTGATCGGGTATTTCTCCGTGTTTCCGCCCATTAAGGTGTTGTGATAGATTTGGACACGGGGTAGTCTTGACCCCAGGTATATTGGGCTTTGAGATACTTCGACAGTTGGGGAGGTTGCTTATGAGTTGGCCCTACCTCCAGCATTTTCAGCCATCCATCCAGTTTTTCCATGTCTCGATGCACGCCGATATATTCCTGATTATTCCCATGTGCTCCAGTATGATGCAATTGAGTTGGATGATCACTTGTGACATTGTAGAATATCCAGTTGCCATCCTAGCCAGATATGTAGGAAATTGCGTCATCGGAGCCATTCCTATTGTTAAGGTCCGTTGGAGGCATCGTTCATTCGAGGAGGCTCCTGGAGGACCGAGCAGAGCATGCGAGAGCATTTTCCGCGCTTGTTTGTTGAGCCTTCAGGTACTTCTTGACCTTTACTTTCGCGGACGAAAGTTATTTTTTTTAGTAGTGGATATTGTATGACCCTTATTGTCATTTTTTAGGGTTTCTAGCTTCTGTACATCGTTTAGAGCTTTCCTATAGCGATTCCAAGTCATTTATGACGTGCTGGGACGGCCATATCGGTCACCTGTTCATTCGTTTGGTTATCTGTGTGAGTTTTGTATTTTTTGTAGCTTATGAACCCTTGAACGCTCATTCTCGATAAAAAAGTTCAAGAAGATGACAGCAGAACCAATTCTACGATTCATCAGTTCCGTAAGGGTCATTAGTCTATATGCAATTTTGTGTCGACATGACTCCAAGTTTTTCAGTGTGAGTTGGTGGATTAGGCGTTTTAACTTTAAGTTAAAGCAAGTTTTGACTTTAGTCACATCTGAGTAACGCGCTCGGATGAGAATTCCGTCATCGGCGGTTTAACTACGAAATGTCGAGTTATCTAGTGTGACCCTTCTTTCGGGTTTTTGATGTTTTTGATATTTTTTCGAGCCCTTTTGGTTTTTGCCTTACATGGCCAATGGAAGTGGACCACATTTTATCGAGATGACCCTTGATGAAAATTTCGACTGCGCTTTGATCCTGATGTCGCCCCTTTTTTGGTTGGTAGCATAGCTATTTTTATTTTTATCAGTTTCAACGAATTCCCGATCACCCGTCGGGAGACTTATAAGAAAGTAGGCAAGCTGAATCTAGTGCACCCTTATAAAACCCCAACTTTCACTTTGTAGCTTACTTTAGAATCTTGAGATCTTGATCTATACACTCCAATTGGCGATCAAAGGCTAAGTTGTGAGATTTTCGAGGGCAACGCATTGGTGATCTTGGATCTGATTTGGGGCCGATTGGAGGTAAATTGGTGGTTTTTTAACTGCTGTCTACTCCTTTTCGAGCACAAGTTTTGGAAATTTAGAGTGATTTCTTGGCCATTTTAGGTCGCGAATCAAGTGATTCAAGAGACTATTTGTGTGGTTTTTAGGAGGATCGTCGTGAGGTGGTTGGTTTTGGGCTGTTGGAGCTTCATTTTGGGTACAATCTTGTAAGTATCTCTGCCATAGTTTGCTGATTTTAGCTTAGAATTTTGGGTTCTTTGTTGGCTTTTCTGTTGGGACTGTTTTGAGTCCTGATTATGATCATTAATGGTAATACAATTTCGAGAGTTTTTAGGACTTTTATTTGGGGTTAATTTGGGATTTCTCAATGCGGATCCCACTTTTTCCATTTTGACAGAAATTGACCCTTCTCCGTTTCTTGCATTTTAGTGTATCAGACGTTTCGAGGCCTTTTAGAAAGTAAAAGATCTCGGGAGTGAATTTTGGAGCGCGCTTGATCTGGTTCAGGTAGCTATGGTTTTCTCTTCTGAGATTGACTCCCCCAAAAACCGGTGAATGCATGTGATTATTTGGATTTGTGGTTAGGTAGTGATTTGATCATGCATAGTGTTACCAATCTATTTTTTGCCTTTTTCTGAGATTATCGGTAACTGTGGCATGTTTATTGTTATTAATTGACCTTCTTTGCTATATGAATTACATGTATGTTTTGAATACTGGTTGTCATAAGTATGTTGCCTTATGTTTTAGGTTTGTACTAGGGTTTTTCTTAGAAATGCCAATAAGTCAAGTCATTTAGGACTTATTTAGCCCCGACGTCGCTCGGCCGGCTTAATCCTTGTAGACTGTGATGTAGCAGACTGATTCTGATATTGGGTATTTAGAAAGACGATGAGCTTTCTCTAGCGATTGTTACTCTTATTTCTTCGATGTTAACGGCTTCCTCGAGTTACTTCAGTGACTGATTTTCCGCTCCCGTGGTTCAAAGTTTGAAGTTTTCTATTCGACTTAGGTCTTACATTGATTAGCTAAGTCTGGATGGTGGTTCCATTGGTTTATAGATTACGGATAGATAAAGACTGTTCAGCAGCTATATTCGACATCTTTAGTCCGGATCCGGAATTTAAAACACGCTGTCCAGCCTCGAAAAACATCCACATACTTAGCTAGAGCATCGCGGTTAGAGGTCCGGCCTCAAGTATGTAGATCAATCCGTTTAGGGTCCGGCCTTAGTTCGTATATTTTCAATTGGCTACTGTGTAATTCTGGTGAGTTGTCCGTTTCAGCCCGACCTCCGTACCGTCAGATTTTACTTTTGGTCGGTGTTTCTTCGGCCTCGAGTTTTATTCTCCTTAAGTTATAGTTATTTGTGTACCTCGTCGGGCGTAGGGGGTCCGTTCGGGTTTTATTTAAACGTGTGCACGAGTGTACCTTCTGGCTCTGTTGGTTCAGTTAGGTGTAGTTAGCTTATTTATAGTAATTTAGTTAGATTTTTCTACACTCGTGGCATTATTGTGTTAGCTTAGGCCTCTGTTCTTGACTCTAGTTTTGTGGGATTCCGTCTTTTCATAGTGCTTTACTTTTCTAGTCAGTCGGCCTATTATGCCTCTAGGTACCTGGTTTTGTTTGGTACTCATGCTACGTCTCGGCATCTATTTTCGTGTGCGGTCCAAGCACCGGTGTCAGCGTTGATCGAGTTTGGAAATTTCTGGTCTGAGACAGGGTGTAGTCACCAGCGTTTATACTACTTCAGTCTCCCATCTTTTTATAACGTTTGTCTTTTACTTTTTCGGACAGTCTAGTTTCGGTGGTCCACTTTGGGACTTAGTACTCGTTTGTTGTAGCTCTGTATTGTGACTTCCAGGTTCTGGATGGATCCTTTATTGGTATTTATGTTTTGGTTGCTATGTTGTTAATATTAATTTTTCTTATCTTGTTTAAGTTTCCTACCTCACACCCAGTATGTGTGGTCTGGGTTGTGGTTTGGCTACCCTACTAATGGTTTATAGTAGGTGCCTTCATGGCTCGAGAAATTGGGTCGTGACAAATCTCTTAACATGCTTCTAAGAAATATTCTTCCTATAAGGCTTACCAATTCATTATCCGAATAATGTTTGATCTGCATCTTCCTCCTGTATAAATCCAGCCTACTATCACATTAACATCATAATAACCTCCATGCATTCTTTTTGTTATCACTTTGAAATGATTCTATGAGCCCCAAGCAATTGGCCTATACTCCTTCACAGTTATAGGACTTTGAACCTTTGGAATTAAAGATACAAGAGTGCAGTTGAAAGGCTTAAACAACTTTCCTATTGTGAAGAAGATTTTGACAACCTCAATAACATCCTTTTTAATAATCTTCCACGTATGCTTACAGAAAAGTGCATTATAGTCATCTATATCTGGAGCCTTATCATTCCCAATAGACTGCAATGCTGTATAAATCTCCTGTTCTGTTATGTCTGTATATAATTGGATTCTTTGCTGCCTTGATATTACAGGCCCTGTTTTCATCACCTGAGCATTTATAGCTGGAAGTTTACCTGCTGAAGATCCCATAAGACTTTTATAAACATAACAAACTCCTCTTGATCTGTGGGTTCTATAGCATCTTCCACTATAATATATACTTTCTATATGCTCTTTTGATTTCTCTCCTTATCACTAACGGATTACTTGTTGTTTGCATCTCCTAGTGTAATCCATCTTGCTCTTGCTTTTTTGTCTTAATGCACTTTCCTCTATAATTGACCACTTCTCCAGCTTTATTAGTAACTCCTTATCTTTAGTAACTAGCTCATCACTTGCCTGGCTATATAGCTGCTCTTGAAGTTCTACAAGTTAACTTCTTGTCTTCTCAAGCTTCTGGCCTATGTATTGGAACCCTCTCCTATTCAATCGTCTCAAGACTAGCTGGAGTGACTTTTACTTATACCATATCTCCTCTTAACTTTCACTTCTATCTTCTGCTTCCAGACCTTTATCCATCAGTTCCAAAAAGGAGTCATTTCAATCCAAAACATTAAAGAACTTAATACTCACATCTGTCTGATGGTAACTTGATACAGTAACAAAATGTCATGGTCCATGATCAGACACACCTAGATTCCCATATTCATATCAAGCATCACCCCATTTACCCATCCAGTATCATTGCCAAAGGCTCGTCACTTCTACTAGCAATCTGGCATTACCTATCTATTTATTGGTCCCAAGTATAATAAATACCTTTTCCATTATACTTCAGTGATTCCATGTCCCTTAACACATACTTCAAAATCCCGTATCTCATTCAAAGTAAAGGAGCCCAGCTATCTTCTTTAGGGAATAAATAGCGTTAAAGTCTCCTAATTATGAGCCAAGGATCTAGAGACAATTTTGAGCACCATCTTCAAGTATTTCATAGCTTTTTCTTCTATTCTAAAGTATTAATCCATATACCCTGTGAGCTTAAATTGATTATCCTTTGCTCCTTTCCTTTATATGCAATGAATCATTTGAGCTGAGTTTGTTTTGGTATTCTTGATCGTCATACCAACTTTCATCCATCATTATGCCAAATTCTACCATTGCAGCCTCCTTAATTATGTATGATCCTCCATCCCTGGAGCTTATTCTTTAAAAGTAGCTTTGATTTACCGCTTTAACTCTTGTTTCAATTTAACCTGCAAGGAAGTCTTATTGTGTTGTAAAAGCCTTGATCTCCTTCTGCTTATACCTTTTTATTCATACCCCTCACATTCCAGACACTCTACTTCATTAACAAGTCTTTAAGGCTCCACCTCTATCAACAGGCAGTGAAGCAAATTTGCTATTCCTTAGACTCTCAAATCCATTTCTAATTGGTATAGCTGAAAGCATATAGACTGAAATCCAGATGCTTACTTCCAGTATGAGGCCTTAGATTACGCTCAGGTGTTTTTTGATTTCCTGTTCCTCTCCCTTTCTCTGCTCTTGTTCTTCCTTCTGTGCATTATTTCATCTCTACTGGCATCTCCCTTTGATCATCTTTCCTCCTCCTCCTGCTATTGGAATTGGCCCTTATAGTGCTAATCTGGTTTACTACTTTTTTCCAAGGCTTTCTCTTCTTTGCAGTTCCTTAGTGTTACTAGATTGACATATTAGGTCCAATCTTTGACATTTATCACAGTATTTAGGCTTCCACTCCATCACAACTTCCTTCATGAAGGTTCTTCTATTTGGGGCCATAATTGTGATCTGCTAAGGAATAGGTTTAGTCACATTAACTTCAATAAGCATTTTAGCATAGGAAATTCTAATTTTCTTTGTAGTACATTCATCAGCAAATAATGGCACACCAATAGCACTTGCAATTCTACTCAATGATCCCACTCCCCAACAATTAAGAGGTAGCTTTGGAAAATTAACCCATAGAGGAATTTCAGCTAAGAACTCCTTTCCAAAATCAAAATCAGAGCACCACTGTTTCAATATAATAGGTCGATTGCTTATAGTATATGGCCCAGAGTATAGAATCTCATTCATATCACACACATTCTTAAACTTAATTATGTAATACTGTTTTTCATGTAAAAATACATCTGGTTTGCCTACTTTTGACCAGTTCATCATGATATACCTGTTCATGGCATTGTACCCTGGGCATTCTCCAACTACATATGCTATCAGTGCACATTTCCACTTATGTTCTTCATCCTGAACCTCTTTCCCTTCCAGCTGAACCATTGCTTCTCCATTAACTATTTGTGGTTGAAAATAAGCCAGCTGCATACCATTATTAGCTGCACGGTTATTCTTAAACATATTAACCCAGGGTTCTTTGTAATCCTTGCTCATTTCCTCTCCACTACCTCCATTACTTTCAGCATCTTCAGTATTCCCATCCTTCTTCTTAGTTACTGTTCCATTGCCTTCCTCTTTGCTCTCAGCTTCTAATTGAACTAGATCTAAGTTCTCATGAGCTTCCTCCTTTTCCGATGCAATTTTAAGCTCAAGCTTCCTAGAATACTTTGGGAGCTCACATAACGTCCTCTCTTCAATTCCTTTCTTCATTTTGCGCTTTGTCCTGTTCATATTTTACTCTATTTTGCTTCCACCGAGCTCCAACTGAGCTATCACCTATCAGTAGATTTTTTCCTCCCCCCGGCCTCTTCCTCTCCTCTTTCCTCTTCCCTCACATTTTCAACACCTTTTCACCTTTATTGTGCAGGTGACTACCGTCGCCAAGAGCATTTGGATAGAGGAGAGTTTTTTTTTTGTTAAATCTCTGTTCTATTATTATTAGTATTATTATTATTGTTGTTGTTGTTGTTGTTGTTATTTTTATTATTATTATTATTATTTTATTATTATTATCTTTGATTATATTTTATTATTATTATTATTATTATTATTATTATCTCTTTTGAGCTTCCTTCGAAAGAAAAATTCTTTTGATTGGGTTCAATTCCAAATTGCTGCACCAAAGTCTCCAATTGAATCTTTCTGAAATTTGATTTCTCTTGATTTGTTGAGCTACTTAAGCTCATTACATAAGTTACTACTTGTCCTGAGTACCGTCTCTGATTAATTTTTCCATAGTTAAAGTAGCATAAGGAATCGCTCTCATGTAAGGGCCCCTTGACCACATCATAAAGGCATAGTTTTTGTAAAGGGTTTAGGATTTGGCGTGGCCTTGACACCATTATGAGGATGTAACTCATTTCACCGTCGCATTCATATGCTCTGTCCTGGTCGTGATCTGATAAGACCAACCCCTCGTTGAATGCACCTTTTGGCATGTAATCATGAAATTTTACCTTCCACAGTTGCGAGGAAAGTTTTATTAGTGGGCCACGATCTTGAACCTTTACCTAAAGATTACAATGATTAATCAGTCTCATTTCTTAAAATCAGGACCAGATTCGATTTGTTTTTTATATTCTCAAGATTGTTTGTAGTGATTCTCACTCCATTGATCTCCTTTTTGGGTGATTGAAACTCGTGACTAAAAACATCCTGGCTATGTTTTGGTTTTTTGGAGAGTGTAACGGTGTATGGACCCCTCTCAATTGTATCTTTTTGAAGGCCTTTTTGTTTTGTCATTTAGAACTCTTCCATATTGACCCCAAGCCGTTTACTTCGACTTATTGGGTCTTATAGTTTTTTTCACACACCTGTCTTCGTTGAGTTTTAATGAATTTTTTAATATTTTGGAGGCTTCTAACCTTACACAATTAATTTTGAAATAAAATTTGCAGAAAGAACACCTGGACTTTCTTTACTTAAACACCCACTTCGGATAGAACATATCTTCCTCATACGCTATCGAAATGCGCAAACACAATTGGGTGAAAGATCTCTCCAAGGGCTTTTCAACCATATCAAGAAATAACCCTAATTCATCCTGAGCTAGAAGTTATGGTCCTTGAAAATGACCAAAATTCACTTTCTTAACTTGGTCAATTTTTTTCCAGATTTTTCGCTTTTAGGGGAAAAAAATTGTGAAAACAACTATTTGTTGTTCTTAAAATTCTTGAATTCAACTTAAAGTTGCATCTCAAAGTTTTGGAGTTCAACTCTAAAAAAAATGAAAACTCTTCATAGATAAATGCTACTAAAAAGATATAAAAAAATGAGATTGTTTATTAAAATAAAGGTATATGACATAAAGACGGAAACAATAAACTTTTGGAATTGGCTAATGCTTGTTGCAAGTTACATTGAAACAGAACGGAAGGAAACAATAAGCTTTCTTATTTGGGTAATGTCATGTTGAAAGTTACATTGAAAGAGAATTAAATTCCAAATATATTGTTCCTTTCTGTTTCATGCTATGAATTTTAATTCTTCAATTTATGTTTTCACTAGTTTTTGTAATTCGACCTATGGGAGGACGATGCCCACATTCACACCATTCACCATCACAATAATAGGGGTAATCGCCACAAAAGACGTTACATCTGCGTCTACTTCAACAACACCTGGTATGGTCTTTTGCTGCACTTTTGCGATACACCTATCAATTAATATAGCATCTATAATTAATAGAAAAACGCATTTCATTTCATATGTCGCACAGACGCTTTTTTCAAATTAAACTTAGAAATATTAGAGATAAGTGTATGATACAATATTACTAATAGTCAAATCAAGTAAAAGACTTACATTCCCTCTCATCTGTAAACATGAGGACAAAGCCCACACTTTGAAAGACTTATCTTCAATTTTTTTGCTATGCTCCGTAAGTCCACTTGATTATGATGTTTGGTTTCTTGGATCCTATTTATAAGTAATATTTTAGTTGACTACATACTAAATATATTAGTTTTTAATCCTTGTCATATAACTATTTTGTTTTTATCGTATATTCTTTTACCAAACAAATTAACAGAAGTCAATCTAGCATTAAATGAAAAGGAAAAATCTATTAGGTAATTTTCCTTTGACTAATATATGGAATCAGAAAATATTTAAACATAAAATTATTTTTAATTTAAAAAATACTCATCTAGGGATTTTAATCATATCGACAATCAAATAGAGGCTAAAAATATTGAAGTTTATAAGTTGTGAATAATTTTTCCTTAAAGTAATGTCAATTCTAATCTCGCAATTACTCACATTTTTCCTGGTTATATATATAATATATAGTTTATGAATCTGTAAGATACTTATTGTGTTTTTAGTGCTTATGTTGCCCTTCTACCAACAAATTTACACAGTCAAACTGCATTACCATGAAAGAGGAAATACCTAATTTATGTAATTTTTCCTTTTGACTCATATGATGAACTACAACATATTTTAAACATAAAATTAATATTTTCAATTAATATCTTAGTCATCTAGAGAAAAGTAATCGCACAATCCAATAGAGGCTACAGAATTTGAGTGTGACCAATTGTAATTTTTTCTCAAATAAATTTTATTCGTCTCGACTAATATTTCATCTTGTGTTCCCTTAAAAAACATAAATATTTTAATCATTAAACACCCCCTCTTAATAGGCTATGTTTTTGTAAAGTACAGATTAATTAGTGTAGATACAATTATCATTAGAACTATAATCAAAAGAAAGGGTATAAAACATGAAGAAGGAATCAATAAGTATTTCTTATTTAGTTTAATGCTTGTTTTAAGCACTATAAATAGGAGTTGAATTCCAATATTATTTTGAAAGGAGAAATAAAATTTCCCCAACTTTTATTATTTCTTTTTATTTCATCTCATCTTCATTGAACTTTTTCAATTTACTCCTTTAGTATTTTTATAAAATTTGACCTTGAGGAGGTTGTTGACCACATTCACACCATTCTTCATAACAATAGTAGGGTGGGATATCACCACAAAGGTAATTAGAAATGGGTGTCAATTCTTCAATTACATATGGATGTACAGAAAGCACGTTCACAATTAATTGGTGTCAGTTTCTTATTATTCATATATTAAAATGCGCACAATTTATTGGTCAAGTATATAACGTTAACACAACCCTCTAGTCATTTTATGAAATTACTTATTTGATCGTTACGGCTTACGAGCATTTCTATAGCGACCCATTCGTTTATGACCGTCTTAACCCCGAGCCACTAAAAGCCATTGTCTTGGGCTCCTCCTTATTTTTGCCCAAAGCAGGGGCCATTTGGAAACAATCATTCCGTGGGGTAACTAATTGTTGGATTTTAAAAAGGCGTGAATGGAAATGAGAGTTGCTAACTTAATTACTACCAAACTGTTGTGACTTTTATGAAATGTTGCAAGACTTTTATGAAGAGTTGTTACTTTTATGAAATTTTGCGACTTTTATAAAGTTGTGACTTTATGAAAAGTTGTGACTTTTAATATGAAAATGGTGAACTTTTATGAAGGTGACGACCTTTCTGAAAGATTATGACTTTGCAAAGGTTTTGTGACCTTTCCGGTAAGCGCACAATAGACCCTTTTTCCACTATCCTTTTATTTATATAAATTGATGGTTTCCTCTCATTTTAAATAGAATTTATGGACTTCTCTTCAACTACTAAATCTAGTATTCTAAGTGTACGTGCTTTAACTTACTGCCGTTGGAGTGGTCGTATCTAAAGAAGCAACCCGGAGTTTTTGTCTCCTTAAACGTCTGGTGATTGAAAAGAAAACATCATTTTAAACCCCTGGGGAGTATAAATTCAACAAATCAACCGCGGATACCTAGAGGGGAATAATTTCGCTTAAGGGGACACTGTGAATTCAGTGGACTTGATCTTTTTCTATAGATTTTTTTTTTCATATTCACGTACGTGTTTTACAACTTTAGATTTGTGAATTATTTCAGTTCTCTCTTTCTTTTGTTCTTCACTGGTGCATTAACTGGCACTTCGTGTTTCTGGCAAGTTGTTGAATCAGTAAGATTCTTTAGACACATATTCACAACATTCTTTTCTTTAAGAAAAATATTTCGTATATTTTTTTTATGTATTTCTGATTCTAGTTTCGCTACTAGTTTTAATTTTCTAGTTGGTGAAAATGTTCTTAAACTTGTTTTCTTAACAAAGAATGTTTTAAAAAGTTTTGTCTAAGTATTTTGGAATACAAGATGAACAACAATCTTAAGGAAATTATTTAACTGTTAGTAGTATTTTTGGTATTCTACTCTACTGATTGAGAAATCTGATTATGGAAGTAGAATAGAAATGCCATTCTTCTTCCTAATTCGTTGCTAGAAAAAGGATTTGTTTACACGTCGAATAGAATGTAAACAGAAAATTTTTACGATATTCGTTTAAAGATTACCAGGTAATCCTGCTTTTAATTATCTATGGAGGAAAAAGTTTCTAAGAGTTTATCATCTTTTTTGATTTTTTTTTAATTAATGTGTATCTTTTGGAAAAAGATCTGCATAACCAAATGTTGTTGCGAATAATGTTACTTTGCAAATATTTGTTGCCTTTTAAAAAAATAATCACTTTATTTTGCAAAAATGAAGAGAAAAGTGCAATAAACTACATATCCTTTATCTCATCACACTCAAAAAACATAAAAAAAGTAATTTTCAAATGTTATAGTTGGAATACTATTTGATAAGAAAAACATGTCTTGTGAATAAGAATAATGGTTATTCTGTTTGGAGAAAATAAGACTTTTGTAGTTTTGACTCCATGAGAATGTTAGTTTGTGCTGATTTTGAGGGGACATCAAAAACTTTTGTATATTAAATATACTACAAATGGAACAATGGACTCATCACATTGGTTTGGAGAATATGAAAACTTCATCATAATCAAGTCCAGTATTTACTTTTGATTTCCTATAAACTTCGCACTGTAATAAGAATAATTGTTCATTTTTTTTTGTCCTTAAATTGTTAGCATTTAACTAAGCGGTAATGTCTATTTATGGATAGAGAAAAATACCAATGACTTAGAATTTGTTTTTTGGTGTCTCTATGGAATAACTTTACATTGTGTAACATGGCAAAGAATTGGCAGCAGCTATAATTCTTTCGTAGAATAATGTTTCCAACATTAACAGATGTGGAAAAACTGTTTTTTTTTGAGATCACATTTGAATTTGGGGTTTATTTGCTTATTGATTAACTTGGGTCTAATTAAAACTAAAGCAAAAACTATGAAAATTCAAATGATACTTTGTATTATGTATAGAGCCCACAAAATTCTTGAGAGTATATTGGTAATTGTGGTTGTTGAGTTCTCTATTACTGTATATAGGGTTGGGCGGTTTTTGGAAACTAAGGGGTTATCAAAAAAAAACAAAAATCAATTATATATATACTTGTTCAAAAGAATTGTGTTCTTTTATTAAAAAAAAATCACTTAAATGTTCTGATTTCATAAAAAAATATGTCTATTATATAAAGTATTTGCATGACTGATATTGGTGAATAGTCATTTGTTATGTTTATGTAAAAATAACGTTGGATTATATGTCTTTATTGAACCCCGATGAAACTTTGTTCATATGTAGTTCTATAACAATCACGTTGAAAGTTATAGCAATGTCCTTCTAAAAGGATATGTTTGTTTTGACAATCTAACAATGTTTTTATAACACAAAATTTAGAAATAGGAACCAAATATTAAGTGAGAAAAAGCTACCTCGCGAGATCTTTTTCAAACTCATGTTTTTTTATTTTTCTTACTTGCTTATGTCATGTTTTGTGACATAACACGTACTTGGGGCTTTCAATTCAAACCTTGTACGAAAAACTGATCAACTTCCTAGTTTTGCCTACTTTGAGTGCAATAAATAAAAATGTCCCACGTTTTATGGAATCTAAGTGATGTTAGCATTCTATAAATCTGTTGAAAGGATTTCTAATCCCCTTAGAATTTGATTTACAACACGGACTTTAGATATAAGTTACCCACATTTCATTGGAAAAGTAAATTGTTACTTTTTTGAGAATTTCATAGAAATTGACTATGTCTATTTGCTAAATGGTAAGGATGAAGCAATAGAAATGTCTAGAACAATGTAATATCGAAGTTGAAAATCAGTGTGAAAAATATAAAGAAGTGATAAGAAATGGAGAGTATATCTCATTGTGCATAATATGTTTGAAAGTGAATATCAAACGGTGCCATATTTCACCTCAATCTAATGAAAAACCGAAACGTTGAAAGACAATGATGGCTGCATTTTTATAAGTTCCATTTTACACAAACCTTGTGTGGAGGAACTATCCCTTAATGCAAAAATGGATAACAAAAAGTTTTGTCCTTTTAGAAAGAAGCGATTTTGTTTGATAGAATACAATCTTTTCCATATAGAAATGGAAAGAAAGGAAATACAACTGAAAATTTTCAATTGTGGGGGGTATCTCGTCAAGTCCAAGATCCTATTTCTAAAAGAATTAAAATAGGAACCCATGAACTGTTGACACGTACAATTTAGCTTGATAGTCTATAGAAGGGTCTAAAGGGCCTAGGAAATGAAAAAGGATAATTACTTAATAAAGAGCTTCAGAGGCTTATAAAAATGTTAAAATGACTTTACTTCCTTCGAATATGATTTTTGGTAACATTTTCGTGTCTTTGTAACTCACCTTGGAAAACATGGTGTCCAATAAACCATATTACAGTTAATATCTCTTCTTCAAAATAAACTTTGGGTTCAAGGATCTTAGAAGGAAAAATAACATTTGATTGAACTGTTGAAAAATAAAAGAAGACTTTGTGTCAAAGGCTTTAGAAAAAAAAATATAATATTTGGATCTTGTCGATATATTACTCCTTAGTAATTATATTACATCCTTCGTATGCCAAAGTTAGTAACTGGTGGGTTGTGACCTTCCAAATTCAATCAAATGAATGTGAAAAGAACTTTCTTAAATGTAAATGGATGAAGAAATTTACATGGAACAACCCGAGGGTTTTTGGTACCTATAAATAAAACAAAGTATGGTGCACTTGTTAAGTCCCCATTTATGGAAGCACCAAACAATGACATAATTCCAATCATCCCATGTCGGCAAATGATTGAAGTAGATTTAAAGTGGATAAATTGTGTCACATTAAAAATCCATAAGGCATTGTGTGTTTGTATATTGGTGTATGTTGATCATCAATAGATACACTAATGACTAAATGCTACTAAACATAATGCTACAAAGCAAGTGGAATGAAATTATTGGAGTTGCTATCGATCTTAGATATAAGAGAAATCGTAGAACTCCACATGTTTAAGCACTTTTCACGGTCTCATTGAATTGCAAGGTCCTTACTAGTTCAAATATTTGAAATGTCAAATTTTCAAGTGTCCAATAAATGTGATGAGCTTGCATCTCAAGAGAGTGAAAACAAAAATGACTCACAATTGGATTGTGCCTAGATTTTTGGGAAGCATGATGTATATCAATAATAGTGTGTGCGATCAGATATAGTATTTGCTCATTAACCTGAGTCCGTTCACAATTGGATCCAAATATTCATAGATGACACTAAATAGATTTTGGAGTATTAAAATCATACTTCAACCTATGTCTTGCATATAACAATATCCAACAATATGAACGATAATAGTTATGAAAACTTGGAATCATCGGAATATTAAGTACAATTCACAGTTGGATTATGTATCAATAAGGCAAGGGTCCCAATGTTCACCGATAATTAAAGGGCTATGTTTAATTCTTTTTGTTTTTAGTCCAATTTATGAAAATGTTGGAACGGAGGGTGTGGTTTGCCAAGAGATGCCTTTGATGGACACGAGAATGGATTTTCATGCTTACCGCTTTTTTCCATACATGTTTTACCTATAATGTTTATTCTAGCTATTCTATCTGGGAACAAGGATATCCATAGGTTCATGTATTTTTTTGGCCTTCTCTTAAATTAGGATTGGCCCACAATGAGAAGGTAATTTGCGGTGATGCCACTCTTTCTTTTCTCTATTTGTAATACGAGAGGGCGTGTTTTGATCGTTGTTGCCCAGATACGGAGAAATCAAAGTATATCGAATTGCTTTGTTTGTGTGTGGCCAAAGCGAATGATGCATCTTGAGATTCTTCTTTAGAAGTAAAGGAGATGGTGGTCGATGAACCAGACTTGTGTTTTATCTCAGATCGACACAAGAGTATCGCCAACAACATTGCGAACATTTACAATCATGCTCACCACGGATACTATATCAGGCACCTTGGGTGAAAATCTTTGTGTAAATCATCATTATTGAGATTACTTTTATCTTTACTACAATGCAGAAAAGGCTTATTCTTTGGAAGAGTTTGACAATCATTTTGTCGAATTCAAGAACAAATGTCCTGTAGCAGCCGTCGTCATTGAGTATGATATAGGTTTTGAGAAGTGGAGCAGAGCACATTTTACTGGCAATAGATTTGATGTGATTACCACAAATATCGCCGAGTCACTCAATGTGGAGTTGGTAACGAAGAGATATCACATGTGCCTCAATATTTTAATTTCGATTGTAAGAGGTGTGTGGAGTATTGTTTAGGTAGAAGGCATGCATAGTACTTAATCATGGATGATCCAATAGTGTCTTCTGCCAAAAAAATGATTGAGGCGAATCAAATTATATAGTGAGAATGTAATTTGGTGACGGTAATAATTTTCCGTGTCTGTGCAGGTGTTACCGCCTATGTGGTCCTAATGGAAAAGTCATGCTCCTTGTAGGAAAAATGACTTGATCAAGATACCTTGTGTTCACAACGATGACCGTTTTCATCGAGCATGCAACAAGTATGGTATGGCATTTAGGACTACCCTTCGCTTTTTTTGTAATAAGTTGAATCATACCTCCTGCATACTTAGATTCTATTAATGTGGTCCCTCTCAGAGTCCAAAGTGGTGTGTTCCAGAAGAGTTGCTTAACGTGAAATTCTTTCTCCTCCTGTCAATACCAAGCTGGAAGAAATGACTAAACGTGTCAAGGTGTCCTGTGCGATTGGCAGAGTTAGAGAAGGAAGAAATGTTCAATTTGTAAGAGAATCTGACACAGAGACCTATATTTTGCACACACACATCTTAATAAGCTGATTGAATTGTAAAGCTACTATATTCAGCACTGGGGAGTACTATTTTTTTTGGGTGACAAACCCCATTTTGATGCAATTTAGGTCATCCTAGTATCGTATTGTCCGTGTCTAATATAGATCATCAAACTTTGTATATTTAATGTGTTTTGTTTGTGTATTTAATGCATGTATAGTTTTACTAGTAAATGGGTCCTCGCTCAATGCATTATAACTTTCCTTTTTTTAGATTTATTAGAAGAGACATTTTGAAAAGAATTGTTCTCTGTATTTTGATGTTATTGTTATTTTTATATAGGTTTTTAAAGAAGTTTTTTTATTAAAAGAGACTATTCTATTCTAGTTTACCAAGTTTGTTTTATTAAAAAACAGGAAAAATTACCAATCATAACACGATTTTTTTTCCTATTTTCAATATTTCATTTTATAAAAAAAACCCATGGTTACAAAACGTGTCTGTCTTTGAATTTGAGTCACATGAATATTTTTTCTGATTTTCTTCTTTTAAATTCTTTTAGTATAACCTACAATCAAAATCAAAATATTAATATTTTTAAAATAATTCTAAATCTAACTAATTGTTTTTATCCAGAGAAAAGGTTTCATATCATAAATCTACCAATAATTAATATTGTATTGTCTAATGTTTTTTCAATCCAAATTTTCATACGTAATATGTTTCTGATAATTTTTTATAATTGAAATTGCAAATAAACAAAACATCAAGTAATCCTTGAAAGAGATTAAAGAGAAGTAAGGCATAAAGGGAAAAAGATAAAAAAAATTACTTTGGTGTTAGAGAATAGTCATCATTGTGTATCATATAATTATGATTAATTGCTAGTTTTAATTCTATCAGTTGAATTTCAATTTTTTTCACTCTTATTAATATTAACATTATTATGCCAACAACAAAAACTCATATAAATTTTAGGCTTGATCTATTGGAGAAGAAACGATTTGTTTGGAGAATGTTTTAAATATACGTATTCTTTAAAAATGTGATCTTAGTAGGTGGAATTATATATAGATCTGACTAATAAATACTATATCAATAACTTTCGGCAAAAGATAAACATAAACAACGATCTTAAAACATGCCCTCAACAACAACAATTAATTCATAACACTAAATTAATGACAGTAAGAAAACATACAAGATCTGCCAAAATAGAATGCAACATAAAGGAAAAATCAAGTCTATCTGAATTACGATGTATCCTTTTTATGAGCTACTCAAAATGAGAACGTAAAATATTTAATGTGTGCAGAAGAAAGAAAATCAAATATTTAACTAGTCAGAAGAAGAAGTTCAGAATTTTTTCAATATTTTAAATGAGAGAAAACCCCTCTATTTATAGACAATAATGAAGTAAGTAGGAACAAAGTCCTATGTGTTCTATGAGAAAGGTCACAAATTTTTGGAAATGGCACAACCATTCCATTACTTACAACCTTTACGTAAAAATTGCAATCTTACTAATAAATGCTGCAACTTTTTGCTCAACGTTACAACGTTTGATAAAGGTTGTGATTTTCATGGAAAGGGAATGTTTAATTTTTGGAAATAATTAAATTAAAATGGAATTCTTGTTTGTCGTGCAGTGAATTTGCAATTAATTTTTTAATTAAAATCCTTGCATTAAAAATAATGAGAAAATAGGTTCTTAAAAAATATGATACCAATATTCCAACATGAATATGATTATATTTCATTATCATATAACTAAAGAGCCTCCAATGAATATAATAAATCATTGGTTCTTTAATCAATATTAAAAGGAAAATAAAGAAGAAAATAAGAATATGCACACAAACACATTTAGTAATGTAAAGAACATCTAAGTTGCATAGATTATATAATTGTGATATATGTTTAGGAGAATTAAATCATATTATGTAAAATATAACAAGATATAACTTATATATAGTACTTTGAAATTATAAAATTTAATACAGAATATGAAAACATAAATTCTTGGAATTGAGTACAATAATTATTTTCTGCACTATATGCGTATATGTTCAATATAGGTACTATATGTGTATATGTTCAATATAATTGGAGACAATAACTTTGAAGAAACATAAAAGCGGAGTTTAAAACATGTACTCAAAAACAACAATTCATATCATACACATAAATTAATGAGTGTAAAAAAAACAATACCATGATATGTAAAAATAGAATAAAATAAAAAGGAAAAAATTGAGTCCATTGAATTCACAATGTCCCCTTTAGGAAACTAATCCCCTCCAATATCAGAGGTTTAAAGAATTGCATCCTCTCAGCCTGGAACAAGTTTGTTGCCACTTATTAAATACAAAAATAATTGGTGTATAGTTAGTCACTCAACATGCAAAAATATACAATATTTAATTTTCGAAAGTAGAAGAAGAAGATCAGAATTTTTTGTTGTTTTAAATGAGAGGAAATCCCACTATTTTTAGACAAAAAGGTATGTGTGAACAACTCTTTTATTGTATCTTTCAGAAAGATTAACAACTATTTGGAAAAATTGGCCCACTTTCAGAAGTTCACAACCTTTTTTTTTAATATAAAGTCCTAACTTTTCATAAATTGCAACTCTTCGTTGAAGTCGCAACTTTTCATAAAGTCACAACTTTTGTAGAAAAGTCACAACCTTCATTCAAGTCACCACTTTTTCATAACAAACCACCACTTTTCATATAAGCCGCAACTCTTATTAAGTCAATTTGTTTTTTATAAAAGTTATATATTTTCATGAAAGAGGGAAACTAAGTTTTTGAAATAAATAACATTAAAGGAAATTCTTGCTTGTGGGGGCGCCACAGAGCGGGCTCAATTCTCTCTTTTATATAAATATATGATTATTATACTTATACTAATCATAATAATACTTCCTTCTATTATTATTATTACTATTATTACGATTATTATTCTGATATTATTATCATGGCATATTGATTCTTACATTATTATTATTTTTATTATTTTTTATGACTTAAACAAAAACCATAAGAAATAATCTAAGTAAAAAAAAATAAGTAATTCAAAAAACGACTAATACAAACATTATATGAAATAACTCTCTACCTAACATTCTTAAAGAATTAATCACCGATCATAGGTTAGCATTGTAAAATTTCTATAAGTTACTCTTTATTTTTATCAAATATAATAGACCCCTTTATCAATCGATGCCTGTCTATGTGTGTGTGTGTGTAATGATCAATCTTCGCATGATCCCTGAGAGTTAGACTTGACATTAGAAGTTATATTCAGTTTTATTCTAATTTTAAGCAGTGTCTATACTTTAACTACTACTAGACATTTATATCTAGACCAAACGAGTGAAATTAAGAAACAAATTAATTAATACAAATTATATTTTTACATTTGGGCCAATTAATGATTTTTAAATTCATTGATTACATGTAGAGTCCACATAAATTGGTTGGTGGTGATTAGAGATGTACGAGGAAGAGTTGTGGTTATACGATCAACATCTTTAGAACTATGTTTCAGAAAACGTAATATTTTAGAAGTATAAGCGGTCGTATCAAATAAAAAACCCAACTAGGAGGTTGGGATCGATCCTGCGAGGAAAATGGTTTAGACTTAACTTCAAAGTACAATTACTTTTATTAAGCCAAGTTATTTCCGAAAATAAGATGATTAAAAGTGGTGGTTTTGTGAACAAAATTCTTCAATACGCTAATAAAACAAGTAACAGGATAAAGCTTTGGTTTTAATCAGTTATGATAGCAAACTAGGGTATAAGTTTTTTCCCATGTTCATAACGTCGTATTTATAGCTATAATACAATTCTTCTCTAGTGTTTTGCATGCATAGTAAATAATTGGGTGTACTCTAAACTCTAAATCCTTGGTCTCGGCAATTTAGAGATTTCACCCCGTACCTTGGTCCGGCTACGTGTGTATACGCTACTAAACGCCTTACCTTTACTTCATATAAAGCATCACCTTCCGATGTTGACTTAGTTATGACTTCGCACCAATCGAGTCTAGCCTATTAGATAGTACCCACGAAATCTAATTTTATAATCGTTTCTTATTACTTCTACCTCCTTGTCGCCGCAGTAGTCAACAGGCTAGTTCTAACGCGTGCACTCGTTAAAAAGACTTCTAAACAAATGAAATTACAATACATGCAATATTTTATTTGAGAATCCATCTAAGCTAGGTTTACTACTTTGTTATCGGCCACATGGTTCTCCCCACAACCCTAGTTGTGGATTTAGTTACCCATGCATATAAAAACACAATTCATAGTTTGTGTGTTAAACATAAAACATGAACTACTTTTTCATTCAAAGAACGAAAATTCAGCCTTGAAATAGCAAGAAGTTACTTGAACACCAAATCCCGAAATTAATTAATGCTAAATTTGCAAAAGAGCCAATCTCCAATTATTTACAAACTAAGAACATATTAATAGAATCGAACCCCAAAAATGAGGTTTTTCACACTATTTATAAACATATCCTAAATTAAAGTGAATAAATAAGGAATTGTCCAAAAACCGACTGTATCGACGACCTCCCC